>CM060697.1:56804350-57094222 GCA_030686995.1 Artemisia argyi | reverse complement strand
GCGCCCCAATGTCTTGAGTAATAGAGAACTTTGCCCATATCCCATATTACTATTACTATTACTATTATTTTTGTTATATAGTGTATTTTTACATTTGTTAATCATATTAATTCTTTTATATTTATTGCATAAGATTATGTTTTAAGAATAATATACTTAAAAGTTGCCCTCATGTATAATCCTCTGCGTCGCACTAAACGCTCAAAAAGGCAGTTGAGAGAAGTTTATATTTCATCCAACAGATGCTAGCACATGGGATGAAATCTACGACTAATATGAAAAGTTGAATTAGAGCGGTTATGATGAAAAGTTGAGAAATCAAATGACTAACAAGGCGTCAGGTGGCTCCATAATAATAGGACTCAATGGTAACAATAATAAGTTTAATGTGAATAAAACATATTATATATCATAAATTTCAAGATATTTGAAGGGTTATTATAGTAATAAAATTATGTCATACCATTATTTATATCATGGTAACGACTGATGCTTTTAGCATATTATATACCATTAACTTCAAGATTTTTGAAGAGTTATTATGGTAATAAAATTATGTCGTACCACTATTTATTTCATGGTACAACTGATGCTTTCAGTGCAAAAAATAAGATAAAGTAAAATTTCTTATTTGGTTTTGAGTGTAATTGAAATATTTGAAAAGATGGTGCAAACTTCATACTCGATGGTGTTTTTGGTTACGATAATGTTTTCAATATCTGGTACTGTTTTATCTCTATCTCTCCTTAAATTTTGATGTATTAATTTTGTTTTAATGGAATATCCTTTGCAGGTTTGCAAGTATTGTGTCTTTCAGGGGACAGAGGATCGATAGCAAATCAACAAGCTCAATCTAGGAAGATAGGTGTCATCTTCCGTTTTGTAAAGCAGGGTGAACGTTGTGATCCTAACCTTGATTTTTGTGAAGGTATTTGCGAAATTGGGAGGCCTGATTGTTGTAACAATAGGTGTGTGTGTTTGTGATAATTCATGTAAGATATTTTTTAGTAACTAGGTTTAATAAAATGTGTGATCCTTCATTTTTAATTAAAAAAAAGTAATCCCATGTATGTTGTGTTTTGTGATATTGAATTACTCATTGGAAAGAGAGATTATTTATGTCATCGCTCATATATAGTAATAACGAGCGGGTTAACCCGCGCGATGCTGCGGGAGCGCTGTGATAATGTTTATTTAGATGTCATTGTTCGAGCTCATGTTCTTGTTAAAGAGTAAGTATGTGAAGGGATTAGAAACAATAATTCCATGAGGTTTGTAAAAAGTAAAAACAATACCATATCATAATTCAAAAATGATCACGCATCATATTTATATTGAAGGTTTACACAGCAAACACCCGAAGAAGAAAAATAAATAAATACAACTGCAGATTTGCCAAAAAAAAAAAATAGAGTTGTGACTTAATGAAATGATCTCGCCTTGATAGCTTTTCTCATATTCATAGTTTCTTACTTGATAATCAATGTTGGCAGCATAAGAATATGCCATAAGAATCCTACCTGCTATGTAAATTTTCTTCCAAAGCTATTGCGAAATCTGTATTATTCTAAAAAAATTAAGCATTAGTTGATTTCATTGCTTAAATATTAACCGAAAATTTGTGGTAAAAATGGCTTACTGAAAATTTGAGAAACAAAATTGAAACATACCTCTGTTCTGTTTATAAACATAGTCACCTAAGAGTATCAAACTTGCATATTTAAGTTATTAGATGCAAGTTATTTTTTATTTCAAATAAGGGAAAAAGAGGCTCAGATCTGCAATAATAGGAGCAACACGTAGCACCCAGCATTGCTGCAACCACGTTTGTGATGCGGTTGCCTCGCCAAGATACGGGCATAAGCGAACAGTGTCCCACAAAACACAATTGCAGAAAATGATCATCATTGCCTTTATAAAGTTAATATAATGGTAAGGGACAAAAGCTTCTTCTCATGAACCTGGTACAACAAAGGCTTCCAAGTGCGAAACTCTTTGGCTCAGAATTGCGATTGCGGAACTGGATAAGAGGCCATCCGACCTGCCATGGCTGCAAACACTACTCAAGCAGTGCTGCTACGCCAAGATACGGGTGGCTTTCACCGTCATGATTTACCAACTTATTGTAGTTGGAAAATAATCAATGCAACGCAACAATACTTCATTGCCTATAAAAAGTCCAAATAACCTGGAGTTATAAATATCATTAAAATGGAGTTAAAGGCTTGAAGCACAGTAAGCAACTATTTGTCTGTTGGCCAAGAATGCTTTGCAATAGTGTTTTCCACTACATACATTCTAATCGCAATGCAGATAACACTCTTGCGAGAATGAATACAATACATTGGCACAATAATTTGTGCTTTAGTGAACAGCGTTTTGAATAGTAGCATGAATAAAATATTCTGCACACATACCTGATTTGAGCGGAGACACATACCTGGTTACAAACCAGGTAGACATCAATTGATGCTATTCAACATCATCAAAGCAAGCATGAATATACGAAACCCAACATCAGCAAAGCAAGGAGTATATAAAAGGGCGTTCGGGCCACCACGGCTGCAAACATCATTCTGGTGTTGCTGGCTCAATGGCTCGGCAAGACACGGGTTATTTCACCCACCAAGATAAATAACAAATGCACAAAAGCGCATCATAATTCTACCTAAAATACATTACCAGGATAAAAATTTGTGCCAGAAGAATCAAAAATACCATCAGCATAGTAAGCAAAGCATGAGCCAAGCTGCAACAACATCAAAGCCATGATCCACCAATATCAGTTGAAAATAATACCGAAACGAAACCGCGAATTACACGCACATCCCATTATTTAAACAAACATGTCCAGCCTCTATGTCACAAACATAAAAAAATGATGGTACCTGAGTGTCCACATCGGCTAAGGGCCACCTTCAAGAACATGGAAAATAAGACAAAAATGTTTATGAGGCTCAGATAGGGTGGGAATCGAAAAAAGTGTAAACATCCGCGATGGCTGCAAATCTAGTGACTTGTCGCGCCAACGTGCGGATGTTCACAACTTTAGTCAAATCTGCAGAGATTCGTCGCAGCTTCTCATAATCAGTAGTGCAACTATTCTCATTATACATACTGTCAACATCAGAACAAAAAATGATGAGATAGAACATCCGCCATGGCTGCAACTTTAGTAAGTTGTCGTGCCAATATGCAAATGACTTCATCTTTAGTCCTTCCCACCTCTAGACTCATCATTGCCTATTGTATCCTTGTATCAAACCGACAACAAAAAGTTGTTGTTTGTAATATAACACAACACATACATTGCTTAAAGCTACCATAGTTTATATATATAGACGGTTTTGAAAACAGATTTGGGCCAACTGAAATGGTTTTGATATGTGCAGAAGGCACAGCTTTTCTCATATATCCTGATATTAATTAAAGACTAAGAAAAATACTGTACTGAGTCATAGTAGCAGCAAATAATGGCCAACAAAATATGATGTCATAAAAACGATAACAGATTCACAGGCTCTATAAGTATGATTATAAAGTTTAACACCCTATTTAACCTGACGGTGTTTCATCCATCCTTTTCATGGTATATAATAGATATAGATGAAGGAAAACTTAGGTCATATTAGCTGGCGCCCTGCAGGACGTGGAGGTTGCTGAGGCGACCATTTGTCGCACTCTACCATCCTTCCACTGTCTGCAGCCATACAATATAGTTAAAGGATCATCACAGCCAAGTCAAGTCAAACAGGCAACCAACAACCAAATCATCTATATCTATAGTAACCAATGGTAACTGCGATCACAGCCTATACACGGCTTGTGATAACAATTTATAATCATATATGTGACCATGCTTTATATCGGCATATAAAATTAGTTTCCGATACCAAACAGTCGCCATGGCTGCAACCACACTCCTTGTATGGTTGCCCTGCCAAGATACGTGTTGTAGTAAACAATGCATAACCACAACTTATAAGTAATTCCAAATCACAAATACGCAACTAAATTGTTTCCAGAGAAAACGACAGCAACAATGTCGGTGGTAACATTTCATCTAGCTGAACAAACACCACAACACTCTTTTATCCCTGTGAATGCAAACAAAAACAATTGTAAATTAAATTGTTTAAACAAACACATTTACAACTCCATTTTTTTTTAATTTAAAAAAAAAGCATTTGGTAAGAAACCAGAAACAAACCCAAACTTTTTAACATTTTATTAAAATCCAAAAAAAAAATACACAAAAAGTCACAAAACCAATCAAGCTTTTATGGAGTTAGTTGAGGTCACATTAGTACCAAGTGAACACATTACAATTGATGACACACAAAAATAAATAAATAAATAAAATATCAATTCAATTAAGTAAAAACAATGTTCACTCAGGAATTGCATCAAACACATAATATGCAACAATAAAAAGTGCAGATTTCATATTTATTAAAGCAAACTTCTTCTTCAAAAAAATAATAAATAGAAATCTGGGCACTTACTTTAAGATGAAACAGGTTAGAGAAGTTTCTAGTGGATAAAGATAAAAATGAATGAGTGGATGTAGCTGGTTTGTAAAGATAAAAATGAATGAGTGGATGTAGCTTGGGATTTATCCAGGAACAGCCAAGAAAAAGTGCTTACAGCTATATTACGGAGCTGAACAGTAGCATAACGGGAGGATTAGCTTGTGAACAGTGGTCCGAACAGTATAATAACGGGACGGATGAACAGTGTCCGTTCACTTGTAATCAATAGGCTTGTGAAAAGTATGTACTATGTATAGTAAAATTATGCACCAGGCAAATGACAGCCACATTTTTTGTACTTAATCTCACTTTAACAACTCTGTGTAAACCCTAAATTCAAACGGGGCACTTTCCCCTTATTAGTATATTTATATAATAATAAAATGTAAATAATCTGTCAAAATTTATGGTTCTACGTACACTACTAAAATTCGACCTTTGTGTGTACACTACTTTTTTTGACCATCGCGTGTATTTTGTGTTAATTTTATCCACCTGTTTATCAATAATACACACGAAGGTCACACCATTTTGCACAAACATGGAAATTGTACGAACATATATAACACCATTTATATCTTTCATATGGTTCATTTCATTAGTGAGGATTAATCCTTATAAATATACACATAAAGTGTCAAGGCACCCCGACTTGTCCAGGTGCAAATAATTAATTTTCATTAATAATAACAGCTGTTAAGTTTGATCAACAACACCATCACTTACTAATTACTACTCATTTCTTGAGTGTTCGTTATTTACTCGATATGTTTCTTGATTAACTTAATCGTTGAGACTTGTTGCAAAATGAAACGTGTCTTGTTTTATGGTGCTTATTGAGCCTCATGTCTTCCATAATTACATATTTACATGCATCTAAAAATTGCGGTTCATGTGAGTGCTAGATTCGGATGTCAACAACGATTTAGGCTAGAGGATCTAGATTAATGAGAGTGACGTTTGCATCTACATGTAAGGCATTCATTTTGGTTGAGCTTCGATTTTGATATATAATACAACATATATATAGCAAGAGATTGTTAGTCGTATCTCATTAAAAAAACCGAATAATACATATATAACAACAAACCCTAACAAGTGATACTCGGGCCTTAGCCCATAAAAACTAGACGCGGGCTCTAATAATAATACGACTAATTATATATATGTATTATTCGGGTTGGGAAATGATAATGTATCCGTGCTTCAACTTTATTAAGGGTTCTTGTCGTTTTGGTACGTATGCAAGTTTTTTCATGATGGGGTTCATGGTAATCCTTCTTTGACATCTAGTTGTGCCCCTAGTGTTACTGTTCCACATTCCTCTACTTTGTTACACAATTTTGTTTTGGCACCCGATCGATATCACTCAAGTGATGATGAGTCTATGCAAGTGGTAACTGTAAATTAGATAATCAAGTAACATGATGACCAATTAATTAATGCTTAATCAATGAGTATTGATTATTAATGTTGTTGATCAAAATTTACAATAATTTTGTTAATTACTGATGACATTTAGGTTGTTTGATTGCATATATTTATAAGGATCTATCCTTGCTAAAGAAATAAACCACATGGAAGCTATAACCAAGAAGCTAGGATGTGGAACTTCGATTGAAGCAAGAAGAACCTAACACCCACAATCTGTTATGCTCGACAGAAAAGTAAAGATCCACACACGTAACACCCACAATCTGTTGGAACATCAAGATGTCATTTCTAAGCTTGGTAGTTCTCCATGGTGGGAAAAATTGAGCAAGGAAACGAGTGGTGAGATCATCCCATGAGGTTATGGATCCCACGGGTAAATGTTCAAGCCATTGGCTAGCTTGATCATGTAGAGAGAATTGGAATAGGCGTAATCGGGTTGACTCTCTAGTTGTAACATCAAGGTCTATAGAATCTACGATTTTAAGGAAGTCCTTGAGATGTTGGTTTGGATCTTCGGAACGAAGTCCATGGAATGCACATCCGCTTTGCACCAACCGGATGGTGTCGAATCGCAAGGGGGTCACATTGGCTACTTGGGTGAGCTCAATGGTGTTTCGATGGCCTTGGTGGCTAGGTCGGGAATACTCTCCTAGGGTTCGGGGCCTAAGAGGTTCTAGTGGTGGGTTTTGTTGTGGTGGGATGACGGGTTCAAAGATGTTCCCATCGTCCATGATGTCGGATGGGGAAGAGTTACGAACAAAAACACGAAGAAATAGATAGACTAAAGAAATCCTAAAAATAAAAATAAAATCTCACTAGAAAGGAATCTAGCAAGTAGACCTAATAAAAAGAGATTCTAACCTAGACAATAACTATTCCCCGGGCTGCGGCGCCAAAAACTTGATGCGTAGGGATTGCACGAGGCTTTACCTCTCGAGGGATCTCGAGAAGCTTACAACCCCCACCAGGAAGTGTACCTGATTGATGTAGTATAGTATAATGACAAGTACCGGGGGATTGATCGTTAAGCTAGGAATAGTGTCGCTAGGATTAGAAAACCTAAAGACTAGGTTTAGAGATGAGGGATGATTCTTTTTGTATTTTTATATTTTTATGAAAGCAAGTAAAATTCTCGGGTTTGAAGGAGTTGGGCGGAATTAGTTGCTAGTCAACTAACCCAATACTAAGATGCAATCAAAATAAAATACTAAAAATGAAAATAAAACTAAATTAACTAAAGTTGTGAGCAATATGTGGGAGAATTGTGTTTACTTAGATTTCACTACTCCCTAGATATCTTTTACACGTTAATTACTTGTTATAGTTGCGTGGATGACATATTGTATTCCTTAATACCATTCCTGGGGAGGCGTACTTACTTCCCCAATCCTATAAGCGCCTACTTCACTCCTATGTCGAGCCGGCTAAGAAGCTCCTAACATGGGATCACTAGAATTTGCTCATGCATTAAATACAACCAATAAAACCTAGTACACATCGGTTCATGTTTCCTAAGACGTTCAAGCATGTTACACAATGGAGATCTGCCAGTTTTCTTAAGCCTAACATTGAAATCATTCATCCAATACAACCATAAACAAGTAATCAACACATAATTAACATCTAGGTTTCATTAGATCTAAGCAAACACAAGATAGATCTAGCCAAGCATGTTGAAATCAAGACAAGCACAAGATATAATCAACCAACACATAGACATATTGATTGAATCAAGAGAAAACTTATCTCAATAGAACATGAAAGGATTCAAGTGGTGAAAACCCTTGAAACTACTGTAAAATATGACCTAGGGTTTACAAGTTTGGCCCTAGTTTTCTCCACACAAGTTCCTCTTTTAATGAATGAAAAATAGAAAACTATATATAGAGTTTGATAGGTAACGGCGTCAAGAACAAAAGTCTGACGCCGTCATCTCGCCGCCAAATAGTTCCTCGGACTGCCTAGATCTGGGTCTGACGCCGTCATGTATACACCTTATGCAGGTCGTCACCAATTTAACTCTTGACGCCCTTGTTGTGACGCCGTCAGGTTTGCACTGGGTCCTCATGGATTTTACTCTTGACGCCGTCAGGGTCTTCCTCTTGACGCCGTCAGGTACTGTTCTTAGTATGGAAAATTAAGTCTTTGTCGTTTTCTTCACTTTTATGCTCCAAAAACGTCCGAATTGCTTCCTTTTCCAGAATTCACTCCCAAAGTACCTAAAATCACAAAAAGAACGATTTAGGGCAATATTTGATCAAATAAATTCAATTCCGGGCTTAAATGACCCCCTAAAAGTGGTTCATTTTTCATCTCATCATTTAGTCAAAATCCACAAAAACCTGTACGCCTGTCTATAATCCACGATCGAACCTATCCAACATACCCACATCTAAAGATGCTATGTCAGGTCTCGTACAGACCATCTGATACTCCCGGCTTCCAACCGCATATGTACATGACAACTTACCATTCTTTTCCACATCACATTCCCTTGATAGACTACCCTCCAACGATAGTATGAGTGTCCCTCCAACAAAGTTTGTACCAAATTTTCATTGTGAACCCTGGACTGTGACCCCCTCAGAGTATTACCACTATGATCCTTGATGATCTCCATACGAAGTATATTTCCTTTTACTTTATCCAACAAACCCTTGGTAACCCAGATCTTAGACTTGCATCCGCAAGAAAAAACCATACCATCTATATAGAGAAATAGATGTATGAACATACCTGGTGTATACTCACAATAATAGTCATCGCTGTCGTCACTACTTTTCCTGAAACCGTTGTTGAGCACATACACATCTGACCGAGTATGCATATCTTCTTTCATTCCAACCTTCCACTTGGAAATCACCTCAAAAGCAACTGTATCATTGAAATTCAATGACTCATGTGTATATATCTTTTCCACTACAGCAACTGCAAAAGCAACCTCATTATTGTCTTCTCTATACCTATCTAGTTCCCGTGCTATGTGTCGCTCCCTATCACGTTGATTAGGCGAAAAATGAACCACTTTTAGGGGGTCATTTAAGCCTGGAATTGAATTTATTTGATCAAATATTGCCCTAAATCATTCCTTTTGTGATTTTAGGTACTTTGGGAGAGAAATCTGGAAAAGAAAGCAATTCGGACGTTTTTGGAGCATAAAAGTGAAGAAAACGCCAAAGACTTAATTTTCCATGCTGGAAACAGTGTATGACAGCGTCAAGAGGAAATTCCTGACGGCATCAAGAGTAAAATCCATGACGACCCAGAAGAAACCTGAAGGCGTCACAACAAGAGCGTCAAGAGTTAAAATCATGACGGCCTGCATAAGGTATATACATGATGGCGTCAGACCCAGATCTAGGCAGTCCGAGGAACTATTTGGCGGCGAGATGACGGCGTCAGACATTTGTTCTCGACGCCGTCACCTTCTAAAATCTATATATAGTTTTCTATTTTTCATTCATTAGAGAGGAACTTGTGTGGAGAAACCCTAGGGCCGAACTTTGTGAACCCTAGCTCATATTTTACAGTAAATTCAAGGGTTTTACCCCTTGAATCCTTTCATGTGCTATTAAGATAAGTCTTCTCTTTAATTCAATCAATATGTCTATGTGTTGGTTGTCTATATCTTGTGCTTGCCTTGATTTCAACATGCTAGGGTAGATTTATCTTGTGTTTGCTTAGATCTAATGAAACCTAGATGTTAATTATGTGTTGATTACTTGTTTATGGTTGTATTGGATGAATGATTTCAATGTTAGGCTTAAGAAAACTGGCAGATCTCCATTATGTAACATGCTTGAACGTCTTAGGAAACATGAACCGATGTGTACTAGGTTTTATTAGTTGTATTTAATGCATGAGTAAATTCTAATGATCCCATGTTAGGAGCTTCTTAGCCGGCTCGACATAGGAGTGAAGTAGGCACTCATAGGATTGGGGAAGTAAGTACGCCACCCCATGAATGGTATTAAGGAATACAATCCGTCATCCACGCAACTATAACAAGTAATTAACGTGTAAAAGATATCTAGGGAGTAGTGAAATCTAAGTAAACACATTTCTCCCATATATTGCTCACAACCTTAGTTTAATTTAGTTTATTTTCATTTTTAGTATTTTATTTTGATTGCATCTTTAGTATTGGGTTAGTTGACTAGCAACTAATTATGCCAAACTCCTTCAAAACCCGAGATTTTAATTTGCTTTCCTAAAAATATATAAATACAAAAAGAATCATCCCTCATCTCTAGACTTAGTCTTTAGGTTTTCTAATCCTAGCGACAATATTCCTAGCTGAACGATCAAAATCCCGGTACTTGTTATTATACTATACTACATCGATCAGGTACACTGCCTGGTGGGGGTTGTAAGCTTCTCAATATCCCTTGAGAGGTAAAGCCTGGTGCAAACCCCACGCATCAAGTTTTTGGCGCCGCAGCCTGGGGAATAGTTATTGTCTAGGCTAGAATCTCTTTTTATTAGGTCTACTTGCTAGATTCCTTTCTAGTGAGATTTTATTATTTATTTTTAGGTTCTCTTTAGTCTATCTTATTTCTTCGTGTTTTTGTTCGTAACTTTTCACCACCCGACATCATGGACGATGGGAACATCTTTGAACCCGTCATCCCACTACAACAAAACCCACCACTAGAACATCTTAGGCCCCGAACCTTAGGAGAGTATTCCCGACCTAGCCACCAAGGCTACCGAAACACCATTGAGCTCACCGGAGCCAATGTGACCCCCTTGCGATCCAACACCATCCGGTTGGTGCAAAGCGGATGTGCATTCCATGGACTTTGTTCCGAAAATCCAAACCAACATCTCAAGGACTTCCTTAAAATCTTAGATTCCATAGACCTAGATGTTGCAACTAGAGAGACAACCCGATTACGCCTATTCCAATTCTCTCTACGTGATCAAGCTAGTCAATGGCTTGAGCGTTTACCCGCGGGATCCATCACCACATGGGATGATCTCACCACTCGTTTCCTTGCTCAATTTTCCCACCGGGGAGAACTACTAAGCTTAGAAATGACATCTTGATGTTCCAACAACGTCAAAATGAAACTCTTTATGAAGCATGGACTCGTTTCAAGGACTTACTCCAAAAAGTCCCTCATCATTGCATAGATCTTTGGCTCCAAGTCCAAATCTTCTATGACCATATCGATCTCTCCACGAGGCGATCCATTGACCAATCGGCCGGTGGTAAGCTACGTGATCTAAATGCGGAACAATCATGGGAACTCATAGAAGATCTTGCTCTCTATGACAACGAAAGTTGGAATGATCCCCGTGGTTTGAACAAAACGGTCAAGGCAATATCTTTGCCTTCGAACAATTCTAGCACTCCCGACCGTAGGATCATGGAACTTGAGGACCAAGTCAAGTTTCTCATGAAATCTTACGAAGCTCCTAAGCCTTCAAGCCAAGTGAACAAAATCACTTCTTCATGAGAATTATGTAGTGGTCCCCATGACACTCGTGATTGTTTGGAACTCCCCGGAACAGCTTTTGCGGACTACGCATCCTCGCGTACCGACGAATCGGGAGATAAGTGGTACACTTTCAAACCCGACCCAAACCCTTACGGTGATTCATACAACCCTGTGGAAAACTAGAAGGGGGTTGAATAGTTTACCTCTTTTTAAAATCCTTTTCAACATAAAAATCCTTTAATAACTTTATGTTTGCTCAATAATATAAACACACCATTATATGTTTGTTTCTTTCAAAAGCTTTTAGTGTAAGTATCAATTCTAATTATACTTGTTTCTTACTTTGAAAAGCTTTACTTGTGATGATCCTAACTTTGCTTGTTTAGTTCTTTGAAAAGCTTTTACACTTGTTTGAAAACATAAAGATAAGTTTAATTGTTTACTTCTTTGAAAAGCTATATATGTGGTTAACGATTCTAACTAAACAATAACATGCAATAAGCAAAGATAGAGAAAGAAACGATCAAACCACAACATGATTGTTTATCATGGTTCGGCTACAAGGACTCTTTTTCCTTGCCCTACATCCACGCCTCGAGTTTCCAACTCGAGAGTTATAAACACTAATCAACAAGCTCCTTTCACCGGCGGAGAAAACCTTACACGTCGCTTATACTTTTACCGACACAAAGCTAGATGTCGAGTTCTTTTACAAGGGTACAACCACTCCCATTCGTCGCTTACACTTTTACCGACACAAAGCTAGATGTCGAGTTCTTTACCAAGGGTACAACCACTCCCGTTAGTTCTTTTACTAGGGTACAACAACTCCCAACACACTACGTATTTTGAGGCCTAAAATACTAACCAACAACTTCTACATACATGACACAAATGAAGTATAAACTACCAAAGCTTATACATGACCAAGCTACCAAGACTTGCAACTTTAGAGTTGAAGCTTGCAATTTCTTGAATGATCTTGTGGAATTCCTTGCTACATAAGAGAATCACACAAGTCAAGGGTTACTGAGTTAGTTTAAAGAATATGTGAAAATATGTCCTAAAGGGTTACACAAAACAAACAAATGGTTTGGTATTTATAGCACACTATTCTGCAAGTCTGGCGGATCAGGCGGAACCCTGAGATGGGTTCCGCCCGTGTACCCCCAGGGTACCGCCGGGTCTGCAGTAGGTTTTTGCAATAACTTCCCAAACCAAACAATGTCTTGTCTCATAACTTCTAGCAACCAAACAATGTCACATCACTTAAAGTAAGTCAAACATGATACTTGCAAGCAACATGAAAGCAAGTCAAACACATAACTTGCCATAAATACATAATGACAAAACTTGTCATAAATGTGATGTGACTATTTCTAATTTAAGAAATAAAACCAATGTTTAGTTTAAAAGGAAATGTAAACATTAGTTAAACAAGACTTAAACACTCAAAGTGATAATTTACTTTTAGCTAAAGTTCATACTTTGTTATTAACAAAACTTAGCAAAGATCGTAAAATAAAAATAACGTTTTTAGGCGATATTTGTATTAACAATCTCCCCCTTTTTGTTGATGACAAAACATAAACTTTATTTAAAAGTAAGTCATAAGATTTAGTGTTAAGTCTTATAAAGTTAGTAATGAAACTTGTTTTTGCAAAGAGTTAGCTACGCGGAAGTTTAAAATAATAGAGCAAGTTTCAAGTTTCATATAAATTCTCCCCCTTTTTGTCAAAACAAAAAGAAGAGTAGCGAAGCGGAATTATAGGCATGCTCCCCCTTGGTTGATACTCCCCCTAAATGGAGTGCCAAGAGAGGAGACATGGATTTTGAACCTACAAAAGAAAAGTTAGTTTCCGCACAAGATAAGTCATGAAAGTATTTCATGTTTAAAAACACAACTAAGAGTTGTGAAGCGGAATAAAGCAAGACTCATGCTCCCCCTTGAATGTTACTCCCCTAAATGGAGTTTTCAAGGAAGGAAAACATGAATAATGAACCTACAAAAAGAGAGGTTAGCACAAAATTTATGTATGGTACCATATCAAGGTATAGTTCACTCATCATACCTAAATGGTCAACAAACCCTTCAAACCTTGTTGTAGAATTAATTTCATTTAACTTGTAAAATTTTGACTCTTAGAGAGTCAAAGACACAAAATTAAGATGACAACATCCTACAAAGACAAACTAAAAAATAAACTAAGAACATAAAATGCTACAAGGAAATCATCATTTTCCTTAATGAGAAACATTATCCAAAAACAAGGATTGGGTTGTTTAGGGATGAAAATGTGGATTGAGGGTTGTAGCGGGTTTTATTTGGAGATGTGAGGAGGTGACTTGGTTTTGCTTTGTTGGTTAAAATGGGGACTTTTTCCAAAAGAAACGGTTTTGTTTCATTTTGGAGACTCTAAGGTTGTGGTGGATGAGACAAGGATTGTAGATGATCCAAAATGTGGTTTAGAATAAACCTCATTTCTTCGGTTAACTCGCGAAGTTCCGTTCGACATCTTTCACTAATGCGAGCGGTTCTTTCGCAATGTCCGCAATCATGGCGGGGAAAGTTTGGTGGAAGAGAGGTTTGATTTGTTGGTGGTGGATGGGTTGAACTTGAAGGAGCAAAGGTGGATGGTTGAGAAGTGTTTTTGCTTCCTTCACTTGTTGAGTGTAATGCCGTATTGAATTCCATAACATGGTTGATTTGAGAATCAACCATTCGTTTGAAGGTATTGAGGTGGCTTAAATGAGTGTTAATTTCCTCATTTGTGTTTGGAGGTTCTTGTGGTGATGGTTGTTGTTGTTGTTGTTGTTGTTGTGGTTGAACTAGGTGACGGAAACTTGGTTCTCCGTAAGGATCACCATGAAGATTTTTGTAAATAGGATGAAACACAAATGAATGTGAGTGGGTATGACCTTGGTCATTTGGAAAAATAGTTGGTCTAGCATAACGGTAAGCCAACCGTTCTACCGTAGATGGGTAACGAGGTTCATCATTGAGTTGCTCATTATGTTGTTGTTGTGTTTCCATTTGAGCAATGGTGTCAAAAAGTGAGAAGGATGATGGACTTGATGATAAATCATCAAAAGTTTCCAAATTGGGTGTTGGTGATGTTGGTGGTGTATGGAAAAGTTCCATTGGTGTAAGTGTTGGTGATTGAGGTGAAGAAGTTTTTGATTTAAAAGCTTGTTGGGAAGGTGAGGTTGACACACTCAAAAGTTTAGTTGGTGATGGATTAGAGGCTAGGTTTGAGTTGCAAAGTGGTGGAGAAGGTGGTGGAGTGGCAAGATTGAGCAAATCTTGAATGGTGATCACATTGGTATTACAAGGTGTTGAGGGTGTAGTTGAGGTAGTAAGGTTAAGAAAATCTTGGATAGGTGAAGAGATGTTTAGTGAGGCATCACTTGATGATGATGAGCTTGACTTGGTGGTTTTGTTGAAGCAACAAGTTTTCACACTAATCCTAGTGGTTTTAGCACATGATTTTGATGACTCGGATGAGGTGTTGGATTTGGTCATTTCAACGGTTTTGGTTTTGGTGTTTGAGAGAAGAAGATTTGATGGTGTGATTTGAATTGTTGCAAACCTTTCACATTTATAGGATGAGAAAAAGTGTTGAAATAAGTGTTTGGATTTGATGTTTTACTATTCAAAGATTGAAGTTTCACATGATTTTCATGACCATGTCACATCATGTAATGTCAATCCAATGAAATAGGATGGAGTGGAAGACCAAACTAAGCACTCAATGCTTTGTGATCATGGAAGTGGTTTGGTTGAAAATGTATCAAAGGTTTGAAGGATCCTTTAAAAGGGTTCCTTTGGTTGGTTATGTTTTGAATTTGAATTTTGGCGGGAAGTGTCTTACTAATTGTTTTAGTGATTGAGGTTTGTTCCAATATGGTTGTTGGTGTTAATGAAAGATGTTTCTCACTTGGGATAATGATTTGACACTTTACAAGTTATGATCTTAAGAAAAATGTTCACAAATTTTCTGCAGGTACTGGCGGCACCCTGAGACTACACAGGCGGAACCCTGTTTTGGGATCCGCCTTGTCCGTTGGGCCAATTCTGGAATTCCCAGAAATTGTACTGGCGGAACCCAAATTTGGGATCCGCGGGATCCGCCAGGCCTGCAAAACTTCACAGTCCGCGTTTTTGACCCGTGAAACGATCTTCAAAATTTTCGAAAACTCTTGGAAATGAAAATTTACTATATGACAGATTAGGAAATGCAAAAATTGGGCATATAGACATTCATCTCTTAGGACTTTGACCGGGGGCTAACGATTTTCACTTAACTTGGTGAATTTTACCATAAGCATGAAATTGACACATACCACCAATATTGTCATTAATCATAAAAGAGCATACAAAACATAATCCATCAAACGTAATAAGACATGGATATGAGAAGTAATACAAATCACATAATTCACATAGTTTTAACACAAAGACGCTTCTAAGGCACACATAAGACAAACGCTCCTTAATCTTCTTACAACCGGTCAATCTTCTTTTTGAGCTTGTTTAGGTACCTTCCAAAACACTTGAACATTCCTTTGGTTTGCTTGAATTCTTCGGAAGCATTGTCAATTATGGGGAGAGCTTGAAGATATTCTAAAGGAGGTAACTTAGAGTTTGGTAGTTTATCATCGTCGCTCATGCCGGATGATGATGAAGATGGAGTAGGTGATCGAGTACGTTTGCCCTTATTTTTGAAAACTCGTTTATCACTTAGAGGAACGAAGGTGTGAGGAACTAGAAAATAGTCAAGGCGTATTCCATCTTCGTTAGGAGAAATGGGTGAGATTCCTCTAAAGAGGCGAGTAAGAAGCATACCATAGGGAAGAGCGGTTGTTCCAACTAAGGATATGTCGGCCATCCTTTTGGCTAGGTAGTAGGCTAAGTTGAAGGGTTGACCGGTTGAAATGCTATAGAGCATATAGCAAAGACATGTGTTGATGTGATCTCTATTTCCTATGGTACTTATGACGTTAGCCCTAAGAATTTCTTCCCATTTCTTAAATTGCGGTTTAAGCTCATTGAGCTCCATACCAAAAGGATCTTTATCTATAGTATTCCCCGAACTGTTCACCCTAGTGGTAGAGGTTCTAACAAAGAGGTGTTCCTTAATAGTTTCCTTACTAGCAAGAGGTGTATCGTATGGATAAAAACGATCAATAGTATCAAGACTTGAAATGGGCCACTTATCCGTGTAGAGGCAAGTTCCCTCATTTGGTACACCAAGAATTATAGCTAAGTCTTTTAAATCTATATCATGTGATATTTGATTGGTTGTGAAGTTTAATGAGATCCTACCACCGGCACATGAGGAAAGGTTTACGGTTGCATAAAATTCCAAGATGAACCTAGGACAAATGGGCTCATCTATATCAAGGAGATAATAAAAGTGAATTGTGGCAAAGTTTTGGCGAATAGAAGTTCCTTCTAGAAAGGATGGATCAATGGTTCTACCTTCGTGAACATAGCGTTTTTCTAATGCCTTAAAGGTTTCTACTTGAACCGGGTTGAGACCTTTGGTCATATGGTGTTTGGGCATGTATTTAAGGGTTTCTTTGTGATCGGATTTGTTTGCGGGAGGCATGTTGATTCCTAGAAAACACAAAGAATTATATGTTAATGACTTTTAATCAATGTGCATGTTCTAATGTGTTCCTATATGCACACAATGCCGAGACTTGGTTATCTTGACTCATTTTGATGCCCAAGTTGTTTTGTTTGAGAAGTAATGTTATGAAAACAAAAGATAACCAAAAACTCTCCTAATTGAATATATCTTTGATTGAATGTACCTGAAAATACATAT
The DNA here is from genome assembly GCA_030686995.1 of Artemisia argyi. NCBI lineage: Eukaryota > Viridiplantae > Streptophyta > Magnoliopsida > Asterales > Asteraceae > Artemisia > Artemisia argyi. Next base: position 57,076,978 of record CM060697.1, on the reverse strand, counting down.
TGGTTATGTATTCCCTTTAGCATTCAAGAGATAATATGCAAGTGATGTTTCAATGATGTTTTTCATTTGTTTTAACAATGTGGTGATGAATTGTGTTCTAGTCTTGGATTGTATTTAAAAGATAATGCACTTGGTGTGTTTTGTAAATCAAAGTAAAAACAAAGAGGATGCAATACCTAACTAATAGAAGACATGATTAGTTGGCCACCAAGTTTTTCATGAATTAAGAGGTTTTATGCATAAACCCTAAGATTCTAGTTAATGAATGTAAATGAAAATGTTATTCTTGAATCAAAAATGCAATTATGATTAGAACACTTACAAAGTTTGTTGGATTTGAAGAGATTTGATTGAAAGCCCTAATTTCCGTATGGTTATGTGTTTTTGAGAGGGTAATGGCAGTTTGAAGGTGAATGACTAAGTTAGGAGGGTGTTTGGTTTTGAAATTTAGAATAAAAACAATCTGTGGAATCGGCGGACCAGGCGGAACCAAAAAATGGGTTCCGCCCGTATGGTCTGAGGGTGCCGTGGGTGTCTGCAGGAAAAATCAAAAAGGGATTGTCTTGATTTTTGTGGTTTTATCCTAATGTTCAAACCTAAGATTTTAAGTCTTATTGTGTATGACTAAACCTAGGAATGATGAATGTTTCACATTCAAGTGGTTTAGTGAAAACGTTGATGGATTGATTAACGTAGAAAAACTTTCTTAGTTAAGATGTTCCTCAATGAACAATTTTAACAAGACGATGATGATGGATCACAATATGTCTGTAAAGACTGTGATGATTTAAATAGTTGCTGAAGTCGATGCATCCTTTGTTGATGAGATAACATTGTTGATGAAGAAATTCCTTTGTTGATAAGAATTAACTTGTTCAAACGGAGCTTGTTGATGTGCTTCTTCATTAAATTCTCAAATGAGATCCTTCAGTGTTTTGGAGAATCATTGGGTAAGTAAGTATTAAAAGTGCAAGTACCACTTGTGCTTTTCTTATCAACTTATTACCGATGCAATTCTATTTGGCATACACTATGGTTTCTAATCCCATTCTTTTGGGACACCATAATCCTAGTGGTGTAGTACTTCTAAATGAATCCAAGCAAGCTCTTTCGAAAGAGTTGTTTAAGGATCTTCTCTAAAGTCGAGCACATAGACAAGCACTAAACATAATGTTGGGTTACATTTGTTGTAAGAACAAGTATACTTCCAAACATATCTCTATGTTTAGCTCTACCTACGGATTTACTAATCTCATTCTTGATAAGTCATAAAGGACTTAATCATTGTGAACAAGTGAATAACTAGGAATGTTTTTGAGTGATTATCCCTTACTTTTGGAGCTTGCTTAGGTAAATAAATAGTCTTTCAAAGATTAACATTCTTTTCTATTTTGAAAGTCTATTTTGTTTTAGTAATTGCTTTACACTAATGTCCAAAAACACTTTTTATTAATTTGTTTCAATTACTATTATGACCCATGTTTCAGGTTTTTATGACCTTGTTGATATTGCTTGACTCAATGTTTTATACAAGACGAAAGGATGTTGTTTTTCAATTTTTAATAGTCCATCTTCCTTGTTATTGATCTTGACATACTTGTCTTATCAATGTTGGGCTTTCGACTAAGTCATCATCTACCAAAGATGATATCTTAGAAGGAGGTGGTCTTTCATTGAATTTTAAACTCAATGATTCCTCGACTCTTTGGGTTTATTTTCTTAAGACCTCACAAGTGTAAATGTCTAAGATATGCAACATCATAAGACTATGGGTCGAATTTGATGTTCACATCCTAGAAGTTTAATAAATCATTTTCTCCTAATCATTCAAATAAAATTCAACTGATTTATTTTACTTTGTGTGTCTTTCGTGAAGCTTTTAGCAAAAGAATGATTGGACTTAGGATGCTATTGAAAATATAGGGTATAATACCAAAAGACTTTTGTACTACAAGTGTTTATGAAATGTTTTGGTTTTGCTAGATTTGCAAGCATCACAAAAGTGTTGGTTGTCTTATCACTTAAGAAGTTCTTAGTTCACTCACTTGTAGATAAGAATTAAGTGAGACTTACTCAAGAGTTACTCGTGTATTATCCCGAAAGATTAAACGAGGCAAGACACCTTATATCTCCTACTAGAAGTAGTATCAAACTACTTTACCTATGAAGGATCTAATCCTTATTGTTACTCACACAGTCATAGACACCTTATAGTAAAGACTACTACTAATACTTATGACAAATCATACTGTTAATCAACAAGAAACATTTAAAAGGTAAGTTGAAGAGACGTGTACCTTTTAAGCTCCATCGATTAGCCATCACGAAGAAAAACATAAAGCAAATAATCTTGATACGTAGAGAGGCTAAACACAACTTCTTATAAATCCAAGAAAGTTAGAAAGACACATAAAAGTATTGACCATGATATTTTTATCCCTTTATCATATGTTCCTATTAGAGCTAGAGTAACTTCTACAATACACTCTTAGGTTTCACAAACACAACATGTTTTGTTTTACTTGTTGATGATTTATTAGAGTTAAATTCTAATCCGGTTCTATCTCTAAATGACCTTTGATTCTTCAAACAACTTTCAAGAGTTTTTGAACTTTCTTCAAATTTAGGAAGCATTTTTCCTTTTTCATTTTGTTTTAGAATTTCATGTTTGTACTCTAGACATACTTTACATTCTAAATCAATTTCAACATGACTCTCAAGTCTAGACATCTTATCTTCTAACATGATTTCATTTTCAAAAGTGTTTACACAAGATCTTGAAGTTTCATTGTTAAAGATAGTTTTTAGGTCCATGTTGCATGAAAGTTTAGACTCATTTTCTATTTTAGAAAACTCTAGGATAAATGTGTCAAAGCAAAAATGTTTGGTTTGAAAATGTACCTTGCTTGGTGATTTAGCTAAGAGAGAATCACAAACCGGATGGTTGACTTCATCTTCATCCGTGTTAGTCCATGAATCACAAGCAAGTCCACCAAGAGCTTGACATGAGAAGTCATCTTCACTTACACCTTCATTTAAAACATTTAAACTAGTAGCACATGTATTAATCTCAACTAAATATCTATCAATTAACTTTTCTAAGACCTCTAACTCAAATGTGAGATCAAATTGATCATCTTGGTTTTCAAATTTACTTTTCCATTTAAGCACGCTTTCTTTTTCAAATAGCGGTGGGTTTTGAATCGGCTCCCCTTCTTTGAGATTTTCAAAATCCATGGATCGATCCAAGTTTTAAAATACAGTTTATTTTAAGGAACTTGGGTAACGTAGCTCCTGATGCCAATTGTGGAAAACTAGAAGAGGGGTTGAATAGTTTACCTCTTTTTAAAATCCTTTTCAACATAAAAATCCTTTAATAACTTTATGTTTGCTCAATAATATAAACACACCATTATATGTTTGTTTCTTTCAAAAGCTTTTAGTGTAAGTATCAATTCTAATTATACTTGTTTCTTACTTTGAAAAGCTTTACTTGTGATGATCCTAACTTTGCTTGTTTAGTTCTTTGAAAAGCTTTTACACTTGTTTGAAAACATAAAGATAACTTTAATTGTTTTACTTCTTTGAAAAGCTATATATGTGGTTAACGATTCTAACTAAACAATAACATGCAATAAGCAAAGATAGAGAAAGAAACGATCAAACCACAACACGATTGTTTATCGTGGTTCGGCTACAAGGACTCTTTTTCCTAGCCCTACATCCACGCCTCGAGTTTCCAACTCGAGAGTTATAAACACTAATCAACAAGCTCCTTTCACCGGCGGAGAAAACCTTACACGTCGCTTATACTTTTACCGACACAAAGCTAGATGTCGAGTTCTTTTACAAGGGTACAACCACTCCCATTTGTCGCTTACACTTTTACCGACACAAAGCTAGATGTCGAGTTCTTTACCAAGGGTACAACCACTCCCGTTAGTTCTTTTACTAGGGTACAACTACTCCCAACACACTACGTATTTTGAGGCCTAAAATACTAACCAACAACTTCTACATACATGACACAAATGAAGTATAAACTACCAAAGCTTATACATGACCAAGCTACCAAGACTTGCAACTTTAGAGTTGAAGCTTGCAACTTCTTGAATGATCTTGTGGAATTCCTTGCTACATAAGAGAATCACACAAGTCAAGGGTTACTGAGTTAGTTTAAAGAATATGTGAAAATATGTCCTAAAGGGTTACATAAAACAAACAAATGGTTTGGTATTTATAGCACACTATTCTGCAAGTCTGGCAGATCAGGCGGAACCCTGAGATGGGTTCCGCCCGTGTACCCCCAGGGTACCGCCGGGTCTGCAGTAGGTTTTTGCAATAACTTCCCAAACCAAACAATGTCTTGTCTCATAACTTCTAGCAACCAAACAATGTCACATCACTTAAAGTAAGTCAAACATGATACTTGCAAGCAACATGAAAGCAAGTCAAACACATAACTTGCCATAAATACATAATGACAAAACTTGCCATAAATGTGATGTGACTATTTCTAATTTAAGAAATAAAACCAATGTTTAGTTTAAAAGGAAATGTAAACATTAGTTAAACAAGACTTAAACACTCAAAGTGATAATTTACTTTTAGCTAAAGTTCATACTTTGTTATTAACAAAACTTAGCAAAGATCGTAAAATATAAATAACGTTTTTAGGCGATATTTGTATTAACAAACCCCTCTTGGAAAAATAACCCAAACCTTAGGTGGAAACAAAATCAAGGCAATTCTTCCATTTCGCCTAATCGTTACCAACCAAACGGTCCACCCTCCAACCGTACTTTCAACAACAATCCTTCTAACAACTATGGTAGTACCAAAAATCTTGAAGGATTGATGTCTAAGTTCATGCCATCTCAAGAAGCTCGCATAGCTAGGTTTGAAACCGAATTCAACCAACAACAAATGGAGATGACCAACAAGATAGACAACTTGTTGAAAGCCCTCAACAACCAAGCGTTAACTACACCTAGGAAGGACACTAGGGACGACAATAACGGAATCCAAATTAAGGACTCCTCATCATCCAAACATGTCCACTTTGTCAACGTTGTCACCATTAGGCCAATTGATAAGGAGATAGAAGAAAGTGATAAGGATGAAGTTGGAGTAGAAACCGAGACTAGGGATGAAAGTAGGGAAGTTGAGGTTAATAGGGGAGAGGAATTAGAGGAGGTAGAGACTATAGAAAAGCACTTTGATAAGTTGCCCACCAAGGAAGAACGGGAATACCATAAGGATTTATTCGATGGCCCCGAGAGACCATATATCCTTGGCACACCCCTTATCAAAATGGGAGACCCCTCTAACATCAACATACCATGCAACATCGGGCATATGCATATATGGAAAGCTTACATCGATCCTAGATCTCCTGTAAACATCATGACTAGGACTTATTACAATTGGGTGATGAAGAAACAACTTGATTATAGGATAATGCCCAATAAGAATTTGATAAGTAATTTTGTAGGAAGAGTGAAGGGATTGCATGTGATTATAGGTAATTTCACCTATGAGATCGATTTTATGATAGTAGAAGACACTCGTCCGGTGATAGATGATTGCCTAAGCCAAGTAATATTCGGAAAACCATTTGTTGAGGCCACTAGGATGAGTTATGATCCGACTTTAGGGATAGTTAGGTTCAAGGAAGAGAATGATGAGATTGCCTACCAAATGCCCTACAAAATTGAGCAATACCACCTTCTCTCTAATATAGAAAAGGAACACAAGCAAGCGGCTTATTATAGGAATGATGAGGATAGACGTAGAGGAGTAGAGTATGTGAAGAATAGGATGCTCGGTTTCTACAAAGAATGCTTGCAACTAGGTCCAGAGTACAAAACTGGCTTAGAAGACGACCTAGAGAGTGAAACCAACGATGAGGTCACGTAGTAACCCATGACCTTGAGTCTAGCTACAAGACTCATAAATAAAGAAAAGCGCTTCTTGGGAGGCAACCCATGATTTTGTGTGATTTTATTTTGTTTTATTGTTATTTGCTTCCGTATGCATGCTTTATTTTTATTGATGGTAGATCATGTTTCTAAACTAAATAGTGGAAATACTTTACTTTGTTGTTTGGCCTAGTCTTAACTTCACCCAAAGGTATTTTTGCAAATGATAAGTGTAAGGAGAAACCCCAAATATGTTTTTAAGAAACAAACCGATCATGATTCTCCACAATATTAAATGAACATGTATATTCGTATTTGTTAGAGTCAAATGCTTGTATCGAGTCATAATTAAGTTTTGCAGGATTTTCCAGGAAGTAGAACCAAGTTTTTCCAGAAATTTTCAGGAAACTTAACATAAGAATTTCTGCAGGTCACTTCTAACGGCGTCATGAGTTTACTCTTGACGGCGTCACATGTAAAAATCTGGAAATTTTACCAGTTTTGTTTTTCTAACGGAGTCTTAAAGTTTTTGTTGAATTATTAAGTTTCATAATCTCCAGGAAATCTGCAAACATCATTCCACAAGCATTATATCTTATTTTGTTTTCTAGGATTTAGTAACATATGTAGATTTCCGCCGATTTTATGCGAGGTTGCTTTGTCTGTTTTCTCAGGTTTTTACAGGTTATGTATGACAAGAAGATGATTATTATTCTGGAAGGGAAGCTTTGATTGTTCATTTTCTTGGAGGAAGATTTAACCTGGCCACCTTATTATCCATACCGAGCGAATCAGGGGAGTATTTGATTTCATTCGTTTTACTTATTTCACTTTTACATTCTTTACTTGAACATTGGGGACAATGTTCATCCTAAGTGTAACGGGAGGGTAAAATGATGATACCTTATAGATACACTTTCGCTTGAGTTTGTTTGTTTGATAGTAGATGTGTAATAAAACTAAGAGAAATACTTGTTAGTGTAATTTTAGCGCCAAATTTAAATTTTTTTACAACATTTAGGAGTGAAACTTTAGCCATAGCAAGCGTCTCATAGATAGGAGATTGTATGACTAGCACAAAACTGTATCATTCAGAAAAATTTTCCACCCAAATATGTGAGGTTCGCCTTTAGATTTGATAGGAAAAGCATTTATTATTAGTGCTTATGAGTGTACCGGTAGCATTTAGATTCTAGAACTTGCGTTAGTGATGCATCCCGAGACCGCTAGTGAGAGTAAATTCGTGTAGTAGGATTCACTACATGATAAGAGGCACTAGGATCACCCTTGTGTTAAACCCGTATCATAATTACTTGACCATTTAAGTCATATTACTTGGTTAGTTAAGTCAATTAATTTTTCCCACACCTTAGCGTTGTACTCATTTTTAGTACACGAAACCCCTAGTACACCCCTCCGAGCCTATCTTTTCGTTTCTAACTTTAAGCATTTTACTTAAAGGAAGAATTTGTTACACCCCACTTAAATGTACACCCAAATCGCCTTAGCCTTCCGTGTATGCACTCATCTTTAGTGCATTATTGTTATTTGTTAAACCCTTAGTTAATTATCTAATTGATTACATGGTTGCTAAATCGAGTCATATCCTTGTACATATTGTTTTGGGACGATTGGGACTCATGGGTAAAGTACTAATCTTATGGAGTAATGGGGAAGAACATCATATTATTACCCCCATATGTACGTTAATCTTAAAAGTACTCCAAGTGTTTTGATTTTCTTAATTCGAGTCATTAGATTAGTTTATTGTAAAGTATGTAAAGATTCAAGTGTAAGGAGAATTTTCATTCCCTATGATGTATTATTTTGGATGGTAGGGTAAGAGTGTATGCAAAAAAAAAAAAAAAAAAAAAAAAAAAAAAAAAAAAAAAAAAAAATCGAAAAAATCAAGAAAAAAAATAGAAAAAAGAAAAGAGAAAAACATACGGACTACCATCCCGTTTCATTCTATGTTCATTTTATGTTTTTGTTATTTTTCATTTATTAGCTTAAGTCGAGTCTAGTCTTGGCTTAGCAACGCCTTATTGTACATGTAATTAACCAAGATTGTTAACTCGCCACCAGTAAAGACTGCCTATATCCAACAAAACCGTGTTTTCCATATCCCTACACCCAACGTTACAACCCTTTTAAAAGACCTCTTTGATAGTTTATCCTAGGTGCTTACGCCATGTGGTGGAGGTTTGATCCTTTCCCAAGCCTATGGTAATCTATTTTGCTATGACAGGTAGTGAGAGATGTTTTTCATTTCCATATTATGATATTACTTTATTACACCCGAGAGATGTGAGTATCTAAACACTATTTGTGAGGTGCTAGTGTATGACCTCCGTGCTTGTCTTTGGTCTTTAGTGGAACGATTATTTGTTGTAATTACTTTTATATTAGTGTTAAATGACCCCTAACTTGTATTTTGAATAGAATAAAAGCGCATTTGCTTGAGGACAAGCAAATCTCAAGTGTAAGGGTATATAATGAGGCGAAAAATGAACCACTTTTAGGGGGTCATTTAAGCCCGGAATTGAATTTATTTGATCAAATATTGCCCTAAATCGTTCTTTTTGTGATTTTAGGTACTTTGGGAGAGAAATCTGGAAAAGGAAGCAATTCGGACGTTTTTGGAGCATAAAAGTGAAGAAAACGCCAAAGACTTAATTTTCCATGCTGGAAACAGTGTATGACGGCATCAAGAGGAAATTCCTGACGGCGTCAAGAGTAAAATCCATGACGACCCAGAAGAAACCTGAAGGCGTCACAACAAGAGCGTCAAGAGTTAAAATCATGAGGCCTGCATAAGGTGTACACATGACGGCGTCAGACCCAGATCTAGGCAGTCCGAGGAACTATTTGGCGGCGAGATGACGGCGTCAGACATTTGTTCTTGACGCTGTCACCTTCTAAAATCTATATATAGTTTTCTATTTTTCATTCATTAGAGAGGAACTTGTGTGGAGAAACCCTAGGGCCGAACTTTGTGAACCCTAGCTCGTATTTTATAGTAAATTCAAGGGTTTTTACCCCTTGAATCCTTTCATGTGCTATTAAGATAAGTCTTCTCTTTAATTCAATCAATATGTCTATGTGTTGGTTGTCTATATCTTGTGCTTGTCTTGATTTCAACATGCTAGGCTAGATTTATCTTGTGTTTGCTTAGATCTAATGAAACCTAGATATTAATTATGTGTTGATTACTTGTTTATGGTTGTATTGGATGAATGATTTCAATGTTAGGCTTAAGAAATCTGGCAGATCTCCATTGTGTAACATGCTTGAACGTCTTAGGAAACATGAACCGATGTGTACTAGGTTTTATTAGTTGTATTTAATGCATGAGTAAATTCTAATGATCCCATGTTAGGAGCTTCTTAGCCGGCTCGACATAGGAGTGAAGTAGGCACTCATAGGATTGGGGAAGTAAGTACGCCACCCCATGAATGGTATTAAGGAATACAATCCATCATCCACGTAACTTTAACAAGTAATTAACGTGTAAAAGAAATCTAGGGAGTAGTGAAATCTAAGTAAACACATTTCTCCCATATATTGCTCACAACCTTAGTTTAATTTAGTTTATTTTCATTTTTAGTATTTTATTTTGATTGCATCTTTAGTATTGGGTTAGTTGACTAGCAACTAATTCCGCCAAACTCCTTCAAAACCCGAGATTTTAATTTGCTTTCCTAAAAATATAAAAGTACAAAAAGAATCATCCCTCATCTCTAGACTTAGTCTTTAGGTTTTCTAATCCTAGCGACACTATTCCTAGCTGAACGATCAATCCCCTGGTACTTGTCATTATACTATACTACATCGATCAGGTACACTTCCTGGTGGGGGTTGGCTTCTCAAGATCCCTTGAGAGGTAAAGCCTGGTGCAAACCCCACGCATCACACGTGCTGAATGATAGTCTATCAAATCCTGAGTTTGTATTTCCTGTGAACCAACTACTTGACCGACATTACCCTAAGGTTCCACCTCAAATGTATGATCCCCAAGCGGTTCCACCTCAAACTCAACTCCCTGTAACACATGTACTAAACCTGTACCTACACCAGAACCAATGAAAGTTTTCTTGTATTCATCACTCTCATTGAAACCCATATTCCTGTAAAGCACTCCCTTTGAAGAAACGTCATCTAACCTTCAAAGCTGATAACACACTATACCTTCACTGTATCCCAGGAATATGCACTTGACCTTAATCTGTTCAAGCATCTCTTGTTTATTACTAGCAAGCCAACCGAGAAACCCTAACATATCTATAGGAGTCTTGAATCTAATCACTGATGATGGTGACCTATTCACTAGATATGTATACCCGGTTGTATCATCTGCCCAAAAAACCTTGGACACACCAGACTGAATCAAAAAAACAACGTACCTTAGCCAAGAGTGTCACATCCGTCTTTTTAACCAACCCATTCTGCTGTTTTATCCTTGCAACACCCAAATGTTTGGTGAACCCCCTCTTCATACATTGTTGTGTAGATCTATGATTACAAGAATCAAGAACATTACCTGTCTTGATCTTCTTCCCAGTCTGAGATTCTCCTAACTGCTTCCTACCCTTCAATGTTTTCCGGGTCACTGCCTGACCGTCCAGGGTATATACACAATTAGCCTTCCTTGTTCCTAATAAAACCATCAGTGAACCCTTTATAACCTTGATCCTGCCCGACTGCATTTTCACAGTAAAACCCTCTTTTTCAAGAGTACCCAGCGATATCAAGTTTCGCCTTAATTCTGGAACATACCTGACGTTATCCAAAACGAAACTTGACCCATCCCTCATTTGTACTTGAACCTTATCTATCCCACGTACACGGTATTCCCTGCCATCACCCAACAGTACATTACCACCGTCATATTCCTTAAAATCAAACAAGTAATCTCTCTTGTATGTCATATGGTAGGAGCCCCCTGAATCCATGATCCAGTCTAATAACTTTTCAACACTCACAACCATCATAACATCAGCATTGTCATACCCATCAGCTCCATAACCGGATACTTGATCTTTATTCTTGACAAAACCTTGAGATTTCTTTTGATTATACTTAGGACAATCCATTTTCAAATGCTCTTCGGACATATATAACACTTGAATTTGCTGCTTTTTCCCTGTGACTTTGACCACGTACTACCTTTACCATGCTGTATATCATTTTGATCAGATTTCCCCCTCACAAACAACCCTTCACCACCGTCAAACTTTGCTTCCGTCATCTACTGAAGTTCCCTAGAATGAAGTGTCGCGACCACGTCTTCTAGCTTCAAAGTAGTCCGACCATATAGCAAAGTATCCACGAAATTACCGTAAGACGATGGTAAAGATGTGAGCAATAATCATGCTTGATCCTTTCCGATATAGCAGTATCTATAGCCGCTAAGTCACTGATGAGGCGAAAAGTGTTACACTTTTAGGGGGTCATTTAAGCCCTAAGTCGTGATTATTTGATCAAATATTCTCTCAAATCGTTCCTTTTGTCATTTTAGGTACTTTGGAGAAGAAATTTGGAAAAGGAAGCATTTTGGACGTTTTTGGAGCGAAAAGTGACGAAAACGGCAAAGTCTCTAAAATCAAGCTGGAAATACTACCTGACGGCGTCAAGACTTGCATGTGACGGCGTCATGTGTTGGCAAAGAGGTGGATATAAATTTTACACGAGACGCGCCAGAATGTTTTTGGGATTTAACAAGTGACGGCGTCATGCTTTGGGATGCCAAGGCCGTCAAGAGCAATTACACGTGACGGCCATATGATGATTAACAAGTGACGGCGTTAGATCTGGATCTAGGTAATCCGAGAAGAGTATTGGCGGCTAGTTGACGGCGTCAGAGTTACAACGTGACACCGTCAGATGTGTAATCTCTATATATAGTTTTCCAATTTTCATTCATTATAGGAGAGAACTTTTAGAGGAACTTTACCACAAACCCTAGGTCGAATTTTCACCTTATTGTAAGGGTTTCAAACCCTTCTTTCATCCATGTTTGAATAAAGATAAGTCTTCCAATAATCATTCAATATGTCTGTGTGTTGTTTGATTCTATCTTATGCTTGTCTTTACTTTAACATGCTAGGCTAGGTTTGTTTGTGTTTGCATAGATGTAATGAAACCTAGTTATTGATTATTGGTTGATTGTTTGTTATTAGTTGTTGTGGATGAATGATTTCGATGTTAGGCTTAAGAAAACTGGCTAATCTCTAATTGTTACTTGCTTGAACGTCTTAAGAAACATGAATCGGATGTGTACTACGATTTTAATGGTTGTATTTAATGCATGAGTGACTACTAAGGAGGCCATGTTAGGAGCTAGTTGTCGGCTCGACATAGGAAGAGGTAGAAACTTATAGAGTTGGGGAAGATCATACATGGCCCCACGAATTGTATTAAGGAATATAACCTGTCATCTACAAAATTGTAAAAAACTATTCAATTAATGAAAGATAGCTAGGGAGTAGTGAAATCTAAGTAAACACGTTTCTCTCATTATTTTTTTCTCACATTTACTTTCTTGTTATTTTATTTTTATTGCATTTGTAGTTAATTGGGTTAGTTGACTAGCAACTAATTCCGCCCACTCTTCCAATACCCGAGATTTTTACTTGCTTTCAAAAAATTATAAAAATACAAAAAGAATCATCCCTCACTTCTAGACCTAGTTTAATTAAGTTTTGATCATAACGAACACTATTCCCCAAGTAGAACGATCAATCCTCCGGTACTTACCACTACACTATACTACATCGGTCAGGTACACTGCCTGGTGGGGATTGCAAGCTTCTCGAGATCCCTCGGGAGGTAAAACCTTTTGCGTAGGCGCAATCCCACGCATCAAGTTTTTGGCGCCGCTGCCGGGGAATAGTTATTGTTTAGGTTGAAATTTCTTTTTATTAGGTCTACTCGCTAGATTCCTTTCTAGTGAGATTTTTTAATAGGTTTTCTTTAGTCTATCTTATTTCTTTGTTCCTTTGTTCGTAACCATTACCATCCGCCATCATGGAAGGTGGTAATATCTTTGAACTCATCAACCTACCACAACCAAACCAACCTCCTAGACCCCGCACTTTAGGAGAGTACTCCCGTCCTATCCACCAAGGCTATCGAAACATCATTGAGCTCACTCAAGGAGCCAATGTGTATCCCTTGCGATCCCACACCATCCGGTTAGTGCAAAGCGGATGTGAATTCCATAGACTTCGTTCCGAAGATCCTAATCAACACCTTAAGGATTTCCTCAAAATCCTAGATTCCATAGATCTTGATGTTGAAACTCGAGAGACGACCCGATTGCGTCTCTTCCAATTCTCTCTACGTGACCAAGCTAGTCAATGGCTTGAGCGTTTACCCGCGGGATCCATTACCTCTTGGGATGATCTCACCACTCGTTTCCTTGCTCAATTTTCCCACCGGGGAGAACTACCAAGCTAAGAAATGACATTTTGATGTTCCAACAATGTCAAAGTGAAACCCTTTATGAAGCATGGACTCGTTTCAAGGACTTACTCCAAAAAGTCCCTAATCATGGCACAGATCTTTGGCTCCAAGTCCAAATCCTTTATGACCATATCAATCTCTCCACGAGACAAACCATTGACCAAGCGGCCGGTGGCAAGCTACGTGATCGAAGTGCGGAAGAATCATGGGAACTCACAGAGGATCTTGCTCTCTATGACAACGAAAGTTGGAATGATCCCCGTGATTTAAACAAAACGGTCAAGGCAATATCTTTGCCTTCGAACAATTCAAGCACTCCCGACCGTAGGATCATGGAACTTGAAGACCAAGTCAAGTTTCTCATTAAATCCTACGAAGCTCCTAAACCTTCAAGGCAAGTGAACAAAAGCACTTCTTCATGCGAATTATGTAGTGGTCCCCATGACACTCGTGATTGCATGGAACTCCCCGAACAAGCTTTTGCGGATTACGCATCCTCGCATACCGACGGAGCGTGAGACAAGTGGTACACTTTCAAACCTGAGCCAAACCGCTATGGTGATTCATACAACCCCTCTTGGAGAAATCACCCAAACTTTAGGTGGAAACAAAAACAAAACGCGCCCCAAAACAATTCTTCCAATCCACCTAATCGCTACCAATCAAACGGTCCACCCCCTAACCGTACTCTCAACAACAATCCTTCCAACAACTATGGTAGTACCAATAATTTTGAAGGGTTGATGTCTAACTTTATGGCATCTCAAGAAGCTCGTTTAGCAAAGTTTGAAGCCGATTTCAAACAAAAAAGAGATGACAAATAAGATTGACACATTGTTGAAAGTTCTCAATGACCGAGAAATGGGAGCACTCCCTAGCAACATAGTCAAGAACCAGAAACTAAACGTTAACGCCATATCATCGGTTTCGTCTCCTAATTCTTGTCCACAATACTATTCGGTCAATGCCATAAGCACGTGTTTCAAGCAAACCCAAATTTTCAAAAGGACCAATTGAATAAAACATCCAACATTAAATCGGTCAATAGCATAGTTGAAACACCTCCTACACAAGACATTGGCGATGAATTTAAGGAACTTCACCTTGAGCATCCTGTCATTGATGTCTTAGCCCGTGCCCCTTACTACAATGCCCACTTAGAAAAATATGAAGAAGGACTTAGGTTGGACAAAAATGGGACCGCTTTCGTTCAAAACAAACTACCTAAGAAACTAGATAATCCGGGTATATTTGTTTTACCTTGTAGGATAGGGAACTCCGAAGCTTTCGACACACTAGCCGATCTAGGATCAAGTCTCAACTTGATTCCTTTATCCCTTTTCACCACATTTAAGCTAGGGAAGTTAGAGGAGACGGAAGTGATAATTGGTCTAGCGGATGGAAGTGTTGCCCACCCGGTAGGAATGATTAAAGATATAGTAGTTCACGTAGGACGATTAACTATCTTAGCGGATTTTCATGTCCTTGATATGGATCAATTTGTAAATGTCTGGCCCCGCTAGAAATTGTGGTCTTGCCTATATGAACCTTTGACAAAACAAGTGACCCAGATACATGCATCCACCAAATGTCAAAAGGGATGTAGCCCCAGAGATCCATGTGAGTAAATTTTCATCTACGTGTTAGACATTTTGGTTGAGCATAAATTGTGGTTCTTATACATTTTCACAAAAGATATGGCCACATTTTGTGGTTGTTTTCTCAACTAACTTTCTCATGCAAATTTGACACTCAAATTGTCGTGCGACATTAGGGGGTGTTTCTTTTTTCTGTTAGTGAAAGGAATGTAGGATCCACCTATTTAATATTATTGCTTTTCTTATTTGGGCCCACAAATTTCACTAAATCCTCTATATGCATAGAGTGTGAAAATGAAGCTCCTCCCCATTAAGAGGCATTAACATAGTTGGGACCCACTAAACTCTTAGCTAAGGAAAAAAATAAACACGCCCTTAGTTACCACATTTTGTAGTCATATCTTTGTTAGTTGTATTATTATTATAGCCCGAGTCTAGTTTGTATGGGCTAAGGGTTGCGTAGCATGATTTGGTGCACTAACATTGGGCCCACTACACCCTAACTTAGCTAAAAGGCCTTGCAAAGTAATTATATCATATGGTTTATTTCTTTAGCAAGGATCGATACTTGTAAATATATGCAATCAAACAACCTAAGTGTCATCAGTAATTAACAAAATTATTGTAAATTTTGATCAACAACATTAATAATCAATACTCATTGCTTGAGTATTAATTAGTTGGTCATCATGTTACTTGAGTATCTAATTTACAGTTACCACTTGCATAGATTCATCACCACTTACTAAATAACATACAAAAACTAGAATGAAAGAAAAATCCTTTAATTTTCCCATCAAGAATCATGCCTTCATTATATACATCCATAAACAACGAAGGATGAGCCTAGAGGTGGCAAAACGGGCGGACCGGGCGGGCACGGGCTATGGGCTAAATGGGCAACGGGCTAAACGGACGATGGGCTAAACGGGCACGGGCTAAACGGGCGCGGGCCAAACGGGCGCATTTTATACGAATCGTCTTAAAAAAGACCTAAAACAACAACAAAAATTCCTCAAACGTAACACCTCATTTATATTTAAGTAACTAAATATATTATATCCATAAGTTTTTCATTAAAAACAATTGAATGCGAGAGAAAAACATGTGCCCATTTAATTTCTAAATGGGCAATATATGTCCATTTCAAAAAAAAAGAGGGGGACCAAATGTACTCAAATCTTTTAAAAATTTGCCCATTTAGCCCATTTTTTTGATTTTGAGCACAAATTGCCAACTCTAGATGAGCCTCACAACCAAGAGCTAAATGTCAATAGATTGTAGACCTAAATTATCTAGATCCATGAGAATGACTTAGTGTCTACATGTCAGGCACTTGGTTTTTATAGCAATTGCGGTACTTATGCAACTTTACTAAGCAACGTGACCACATTTTGTAGTTGCTTCCTCAACTAACTGTCCCACGCAAATTTGACACTTAAATATGAATGTGGCAGTTAGTTGAGCAAATGACCACAAAATGAGGTCACTTGTTTTGTCAAAGGTGCATAAGAACCGCAATTACTCTAAAACCCAAGTGCCCAACATGTAGATTGCAAATTTACTCATATGGTCCTCGATAATTTGGGTTTACATCCCTGATTGTCACTTTGTTGTTGGTGGTGGATATAAATAGGGAATCATGAACCTTGCTGAGCACCAACAAAGCATCCAATTTTCATGAACACCACCAATATACTGTCATCACTAATCATATCCTTGCTATGTTTCATTGCATTAGAGAGGAATTACTGAGGATCGATCCTAATAAATATACGCCTAAAGGTTAAGGCACCCTATCGTGTACAAACAGTTATTACGTTTGAGCAACAACACTATCACTGGTTAAGCAATACTCATTGTTCGACTATTTATCAATTATTTTCTTTGTTTATTGATTAACTTAATCGTCGTCACCGATTACATAGATCCAATCATCACTTGAGATTGATCAATAAATGGGGTCACACATGCTCACAAAAGCGTGTGCCCCCAATTTCGACTCAACAAAAATGCTCGACAGGTAAACCCAAAATCTTTCGCATGTATGCTACAAGCAAACTGAAGAAAGCACATTTATATGCCATATAAGATATGGCTGTATCCATAAGCGGATGAATGTTATAATGATGCATGTAGCCTATTTACGTGTTTAAAAGTTGTAAAACCTCAAATTCATATAGACTTCAAGTAACATTAGAATCTGAACTCATATGTAAATAATTAAGCTCAAAAGGGATTAACAAGTTAACGACTTCAGCACTAATAAAAAAAATCGCATATGGGCCAAAATGATCATCTTTCTTTGACAAAACTCAATAGGATCCGCGACCTTTAGATCGCAAGATCAATACGACCATTGAACATTCCAAATTATCAAAAAGAGCACTAACAAAAACAAATGAATTAGGAGTAAAAGGTATCAATTTCTTTGTGAGACTCCCTTAAACAAGAAAATCCCGACACCACCACACGCCAACGCTAATAGTAATGGAATCACGACTCCATCAAGATTTGATCTTTGACTTTTCTTGACTTCCCTTTCTTGATGAGACTTCTTTCCCATTTTATCGCGAAGACTAGTGTTGAGAACATCCAATTGATGCATAATTTTGAGTTGACTTCTTGCAATTCCTGATATCTGCTTAATACATAATTCATTGTAAATCGAAATTCATACATCTATTTTTAATAACACGTTATATTGTTACCTCTTCATTTATAGGGGAATCTTTAGCTAACTGAGTTAAAGATGATGAATGGCGTACAGTGGATCCATTAGATGTAAAGAATGAAGTCGATGTAGATCCATTCGACGACTCAAGTTTCTGTTGACTTTGACTACCATAATCAAACCCTCTACTTAACTGAGAACTCAGTTCATCAATCCGAGATGTGAACTCATCCATACGATCATTTAACGTCGAAATCTGTTCCGAGAGTTGACTAATTGCTCCCTTTAATAAAACAGCCAAACACATTGAGTTCCAGATTTGTTTTTTTTTTTTTTAGATTAGTTACACTTAAAGGAGGTTAATATGATGATATCACCTGGCTTGCTAATGTAGACGTTGGCTCCTGGTTTCTGTCATCAAACCTTTGACTATTAATTGAGGTCAGATTTTTATCCCGCGCGGTTGAATATGAATGTGACATACCACTGCACACAAAAAAATTGTAACCATAAACCGTAACAACAAAAAAAAAAAAAAAAAAAAAAAAAAAAAAAAAAAAATCTTTTTGAAAATCTGTGGGTGACAACAAATAGTTACCTTTTGAGGAATTTATTTTTCATTGTAGCGAGTGTAGCAGAACCTTTAGGAGTTGAAAGCATTTCCTCATCGATGCTTAGTTTTGTTTTCAAGTCCTCCGGCAGTTCCTAAAGAACGAGACATTCATAATTATCTGAGTTCATAACTAGAGTGGTTTGATAATTTTCATACCATGACTTCATTCAAGAGCTTTTCAAGCTTCATTTGTTCAAGATATGTACGTGGAATATACGAGCCTTCTAGTCCCAGCTGCTCCGCCACATATCTTACACTTAGCCGGTCTCTTCCTAGTACCTTATCATGATATGGGAATCGAGTTTAAAAATTGAAAACTCCAAAGACAAAGACACAGACAAAGTCAAAGTCAAACCTGAACGTAATGACGATTAACTTGTTCCAACCAGTCGATTTTCACACACACATTGTCATCTTTGAACACATGGCTACTTCTTTTCAAAATGGATGCTATTGTGTACCCTAACGCCATTAGACCACCAAGAAGCCGAACACTAACTTCGAAACTTATCCTTGGAGATATTATAAATGGAGGATCCGTAACCCATTCCTATAATTATATCCCATCACCGATATAAATAAATGATTTTATATCAATAGTTATTCAAGAAAGCCAAAAATTATATACCTCAAACATGAGATTGTATTTTCCTTCCCTATTCCGCATCCTCAAATACGATTGACAGGTTTCCGGATCTTCGCCAGGTGGTAAAAGAAAAATATCATAAAGCTGCTCCAAATCTTCCGTATGTTCTTCAGACATTGCAGATTTCACTTGTTCCACACTCACATTTCTTGATGACTAAAACATTCAGAATCTTATTTAGTTCATCATAGTTACCTATGCAAATTAAGTTTCAAGAAATTATTATATAAACAAAAAGATGGACCTTTAGAATATAAGTGGGATTCTGGAATCCTGTGAAAGGATTAAACTTGTTGACAATCTTTATATGAGCAGTTTGGAGGTCAGGTTCTATGAAAGCCTTGTACATTGGATAAACCTGTGTGTATAAAGAGAGATTAATAAATATATAAAAGCCTGAAACTCAAACCTATTTTAAAAAAAAAACATTAAATACAACTAACCGTTTCAGAAATCTGGTATATAATTTCTTCAGGTTGCCGTCCAGCCCGTTGTATGTCCCTTAATACCCGTTTAACAAGATCAAAATGAACGCCACCTGTCACAGAAACTCGAAGATCCAATAAAGGTCGTAACTTTTCACTCAATGCATAAATGCCCTCAATTATCACAATTCGTGAGCTCGGGACCTCAAGTGTCCTAAAGATAATATCAAAACCCCGTCATACATTCATTTTATGCTACTTTTTCTTTCACCAAATAATCATATATAAAAATAGTAGAAACAAACCTGTAACCAGTGCGAAAACTAGACTTAAAATCATAAATTGGAACTTCAATTGTCTTTCCCTCTTTCAAATCATGAATATTTTTCAGCAATGTATCATAGTCTGTCAAGCGAGGATCTGTTTATAAGAAAAAGCATTACACATTCAGTTTCTATAGAGTTGACTTTGGAAAGTCAAAGTCTAGAAATGAAGTGAAAACCTTACCGTCAAAGTTACCATCAATTACTCGGGTGGCATCATTGTAATTATCCATTGATATGAGAGCAACACTAGGCATGAAGTTGAGTATTTTCTCACTGAATGCAGTCTTACCAGCGCCGGAAGGACCGGCTAACCCAACTAGTATGATTCCATCGTTTTTTTGGGCTAACATTTGGCATGCCCGAATTACAACAAAGAAACCCTTTTCAAACGATAGAGTATCTTTAATTTGAACAATCTCATACCTAGCATTATCTTTCCTTTTAACTAAACGAACTTGATCTTTTAAGAGACCTTGCTTTCTTGATGTTGACTCAGCGATTGAGTTATCTTGAGGCATTATGTTGTTTGCTTCCTATGAGAGCACGTTGACAAGTAAGTAAACAGTTTGTTTGACGTTATGTTATATGTAATCAAATACATTATTGAAGAAAATCGCTCATAGTAGACACGATCTAATGACAGAACAATATTTGATGAACAATTGGCTAACTGAACTTAAACTATATTGCATAGAAATAACAGGACTGATAACATTTTCAAAGTTAAGGTGTTTCCATCGTGTTTTGACAAACGGGTCATAGGAGATGGTGTTTGAGATAACTAGCTGTTTGAGTGTTTGGCAAATTATAATCATATAACAATTTACATCTAAAATAATCAACAATTAGTTTTGTTAAGCCTACTCCTAAACATGATTAGATAAGAACTCTCCTCCCCCCACCCCCCGTAATTTCAGTCACATAATGACATAATCTTTTCTGGGCCCACAAAATATTCATTAAATCTGAACGTTAAAGAAAGTACATGCTATAAAATAAGTGCAATGGCCAATGGGGAATCAAACAGTAATCATTAAATCACATTGCAAAAACCAAAATAAATAAAATAAAAACATCATCAATTCAACACCTTTAACCACTTCTAAAAAGCTTATAGCAATATGCCAATATCCCACAACATTCTTACATCCTACAACTATCTTCCAAACAAACTAAGGGAGCGTTTGGGATCGCGCTTTCTGAAAAGATTATGCGTTTTCAAAACTACACTTTTTCCATGACTTTTTAAAAAAAGATTAAGCTTATTTTTGGTCTTATGAGCTTATTAGATTTCGGCTAACGTTTTAAAAGCTCAATATTTTTGGCTTATTTTGAAACTATGGGCTTATATAAGCTTATTATGATATGACAAGCTTATATAATCCCATAAGTTTCAAAATAAGCGGGAAAAACTGGGCTTAAAACATCAGTCGAAATAAGATAAGCTAATAAGCCCAAAAATAAGCTTAAACAAACACCCCTAATTCCTCGTTATATACATTTTCCAAACACAAAAATCACAGAATTTAATTCAAAACTCAATCCCAAACACCCTCTCAACAGCCCAAACTCCAAAAACCATGATCAATCTTTCACATTTCCCAATAAAGATTCACTCAAAACATAACAAACTCATAAGTCATACCCATTTAAACTAATACAATAATGAACATAACCCACAAAAAAAACAACATCCAAAAACACAAAACTGGATCTAGAAACAATCAAAACAAGACCAAAAATAACAGAGGAATGAAAAAAATTGCTAAATGAGAGATACCCTATTGATAAAAATCAAAACTTGATCAAATTACACCTTAATCTTGGAAATTTATATAATGGGTCTGATTCTTGATCAAATAATGAGCACACAAATGTTGTCAGCAATGAGTCATATGTGTGTGTGTTTTAAGGTCGTTGGTTTTCAAGGATAAAGAGGTGGTGATGTTTTATTGGGACATGTGAAAATGCAGATTTTGTAGTTTGCAGTGCAGGGGTGAGAGTTAATGTTTTATAAACTCTGTGATGAAAATATCAGGTCGTCTGGGATATATAGTCAATGTTTTGGGCTGTTGGGGCCCATAAAAGGTTTTAACTATTTAGATTTTTAGTAAATTGCATTTTTGTTCTATATGGTTTGGCTAAATTGCATGTTTGGTCCCCTTTTTTTTTTAAAGCACAGCGTTCATATTTTGAACTTTGGATTGCAAATACAGTCCTCTTATGTGAAATGACCAAATAATCAAAATAAGGATGTTCGCTGCGCTTTCAAAATAAAAGGACCAAACATGCAATTTGGCCAAACCAAAAAGACCAAAAATGCTATTTACTCATGGATTTTTTTGAAAGCAGCAAATGACATGTTGAATACTACTGTATTTCCGTTTAAATCTTGTTTTTCGAAGTTTTTATTTTTTCAAACTTTGATTATAAACATTTTTATTTGTGTTATATGATACTTGATGAAATTTATATCAATAAAAGTTGAAAAAGAAATACTATACTTATTTAGGGACGGACAGAGTAACTTTTTGTGTTTTAAAAATATGTTTTGGACCGGCTGGTTTCATCGGGAATTGGTTTAGTGACCAGAAGCCGGTTGTAAACAAAAAACTGGTTAAACTAGTTGAACTCAGGACCGTGATTTTAGTCAGATTAATTAAAAAATCAGTTTTAAAACACTGGTTGTGGTATTATACGCAAAGATTTTAATCAGTGTTAACGATAATCAGTTTATATGTTTTGCTTGAATTATTATATTAAAAAATTTATTTCGTATATCCGTATCTGTAAATTAAGCATTCCAGAAACTTTTATAGAAGTACATATAGAATACTTTCAAATTTTGGATGTGTGTTGTACAATATGCGTTTGAGGTTTTGCTGCTAGCTAGTTAATTAGGGGCAGATCACCAACTCACCTCATAATCACACCAATAAACACCAATATATATATAAATTTCGACCCTACTTTTAAGAGCAGTATGGTATAAGTTTCAATAAAATAGTGTAACAGACATAAAATATGTCCATATTACATCTTTGAACATGAATATAATAAAATCAAAACCTTGTAAAGTAACAAAATAGTCATGTGTCACACCATCATCATATGGCCCTCACTTCTTATACATCATGCAAACAAAACAAATTTTTTAAATAATAACCATGAATATGAAAAACACAATTCAAATATCCATCTTATGTGTTCACAAATCTGCAATTCTTCCTAACTTCTCCATCAACATAAGTCTCGGGATTTGTTATGTTTCCGAGTTTCACCATAGACTCAGAAAACTGTTCAAAGAATGCTAGCTGATTTTCTGCGTATTTCTTGACAAGGTTACTTGTTTGGACTCCTAGCATGCTGGAATAAAGTTCTTGATCAGAAGCAAGAAGACCTTCACCTCTAAGAAGTATGTGGTAGTATGAGTTGTCGAAAAGATTAGGTGAGATATAGTCCATCGCTGATTCGTTGTTGTCTCCTCCTCCTGCAGCCGGGCATGTTGACTTTAAAGTTTTGAGATTTGAGTCTGCGATTGAGCTCATTGTTGCGGTTCTTTTATAGTCTCCATAGATTCTTGCTCGATAGTTGGTACAACGAGCCATGCCAATAGTGTGAGCACCTATATATTGGTTGTGCATTTCATAAGAGTTAAATGAAACTAGAGTTTTATACAGTACATTTAGTGTACAGATACATGCTTTTTGTCACAGTATTATTGGAGTTTTATTATACGGTGTTAGGGGGTGTTTGACATGTTCTTATGAAAGTGAACTGCAACTAATGGGCTGCAAGAGTTTGTGTTTGGATGTGTACCACTTGTTACCAGTGGCGAAGCTTGGAAATTTCGAGCGGGGGGTCGGGATCTAAATTTTTTTTTCCTAACACTATGGGGGGTCGAAACCGAATTAAATTGGGGGGGCGAAACCGAAAATACCGAAATTTTTCTACACGAAAACTATATACCCCTACATCGCAAAAAAAATTTCGGGGGTCGGCCGCCGCCCCCCCCCCCCCCCCCCCCCCCCCCCCCCCTTAGAAGCTGCGCCTCTGCTTGTTACATAGTTGCGATCATCAGGCAATTACTTGTTAGAGTGAAAGCGACTATTTTCAAAACCCAATGTCTACCACACTGTTAGATATACATTTATAAACGTGTTCTTACCAGAAAGTGCTACCATATCAGTGACAGAGAGGCTTTGGTACATAAACTTAGAGATCATAGTAAGTAGCCCGTCGTTTGCACCAGGAATATTCGATTCCACCAGTGAAGCACTAGCAGTTTTCGAGTCTTTTCTCCCAGCTGGAACATGCCAATAAGGTCCACCAACCTATACTCATAATAATACAAATGATAATCATTAAAAAAAACACACAATCTTTATTACTAGATCAATTACTAGCATCTCAACTTACCAACACAGTTGCATCTCTTGCAGCATATGTAAGTACATCAGCACATGAAACTGTTCCAGGACACTCAGATTCAAGCTTGTTCTTTATCCTATCAATGATGTCAAAACCTTTCAAAGCATTCAAATTAGTGGGTGCATTCTTTTCTCCTTTTAACATGTATGTATCATCCAACAACACAGACCCATCACAGCCCTATATCAGATATCAGATAAAGAAAGCATTAAGTCACATTCTAATAAAAGAGATCTAAATAAAGAATGTTATCTTATGATCAACACATTACACACCTGTACGAAGCAGTCATGAAAGTGTAAGCGTAGGATCAAAGCCGCGTTTCTCAAATCAGATGTGACAGCGCACTCCATTTCTTTCCTAACAATGGCTTCTGCATTAGGACAAGTAGATTTGTAGTAATCTAAAGTTAATGGAGGGTCAGCTGCATGCAAGAATGTGAGGCAACAAAGGATGATAACTGAAAAAATGAAGATGGTTGATTTGATCTCCATTGTATTTGTGTTTGTTTGATTATTGATGGGTTTCTTGAGTGGTACATAAAGATGATGGTTGGGACTGAGGCTATATAAGCAGGGAAACTTGCATGTACATGTTGCTTTTCTGTATGAAAATGTGTTTTTAGTCAATAGAGGATGGAACTACTCTTGGCTTAGTTGGTGGGCATTCTTTAACCAAAATTTTCAGATTGTGTGTAATTAAAGAGAAATCTGGCAACCAAATTATAAATCTTTTGTTTTTACCACTTCAGACTTATCCAAGAGTCTTTCTTTCTACTTTTGACTCGAAAAGAGCTACATACTTCCGTGAGCGTGCAGAGTTTTCAAACGTTTGTTGTTAAGTATTTTCCGATGTTGTTGTGCGAGCTTTGTAGATGGGTCCCGCAGATGGTTATGAGCTAAGCTAGTTTAGGTTCTAAAAGTAAGTTTAGTTAGATGGTTAGCCTTGACTAATGCAATTAGCAATTTAGCATGATGCAATTAGAATAGAAAAATAAGAAGAGTGAACATCCTTTTGGACTAAGAAAAGTGCATCATGGTAAGTATTCTGTTTGATCCTAGAATCAGCAATCAACATCAACTGAATCGCTCGTTTACTTTATATAAATTGATTACCAACCTTCAACAATATAGAGTCAATACAGCTCAAAATCCGCGTATAATTTCCATCCCTAGTAAACCAAACCTCTTATTAGAAAAACATACATGCTTTGACAAATTCTATCTCATGGTTGAATTATTTATTGTTTGACCAACTATGCAGAATAGTAATGTAAAAGAAAGGGTCCACATCAGTAAGACAGTAAAGCTAACATACTTTGCTTCCTAAACGGGGTCAATCTATTGTATTGCAAGCTGGATTAGCACCTTACTCATTGACAGAATACAGATAACTAATGGGTTCGAAATGCGATCAATGAATACTAATTTCTAAACCGAATAGATGGGTATGAAGATGTCAAATTTTATGGATATCAAACCCCTGGCAAATGCTTAAAACAGCCCGCACTCTCTAACCAAACACCGCTAAATGCTTTTTCTTATACGTTTGCTTAAAAAGAACGGAAAATAAATTTTAAAAACCATTTGCATACAGGAATTAGCAATGTGGCTTCTGTTGTACACATCTAAATTCATGCATGTAACCATACCATAGAAGAAAACAGGAAAGACGACCTGTTTCACTACATGTCTACATGCATATGCCAACTCATAAAAGAAAGAACCACAAGTTTAGGATACTGGTCTTGTGCGATAAGTCAAATAAAATAACAACTAAATTGTCTAGATAAATCAACTTCCATAAGCACAACTAAGAGATCACAAAAGTGACAAACTTCTTTAAAAAGTACAAATATTACAGGAAAAGAAATTATCGCAATGTCTGCTCGGTTTCTACAGTATGCAAAAAGGAGCTAATATTCTGACTCAAAATCAGGTATACAACTCAGAATCTAGGTAATAATTTTTTTGACCAAACCTCAAGCCTTCGTGGTCACCGTTAGCATCAACCCTAAGTTCCACACCAGGCAACACATCTACAGCCAACAATGCTTTAAGCATCGACGTCACTGAAACACCCACCTCTGGCCATGATACACACAGAGTTCCCTTTATGTTCTTTATCTGGCATCGACCCAAAAGAGCAGCACCCAACCCTTCTAGCACACTTCCTGATGGAAAATAGTTCAGATTTTTCAATAGTGGGGCCTCTTTTCTTTGTATTGCAGTTTCCAGCTTCATTGCAAATGTATCATCTGTAGAGATCCTACCACGGAAGTTACGGCTTTGAACAGAATCAAAGATCAATACTTTGTCAGGAATAATCTGTTGGCCAATGAGAGTCTTGGCAATCGCGTGGGTCCTCTCAGGAGATACTGAGTATTGAAAGTTAGCGAGAATGATGGATTCATTACCATGGTTAATAGCATACAGGTTGCAAGACTTGTCTTTTAGAGAAGGTTCAACAGAGTTGCCTGACAATGATATCTCGGGTAGAACTAAGGTTCCGATAAGTGTTTTTGAAGATACGTTGTGGAGTAAGTAGAGAGATGGGGTGGAGAGAGCAATGATGAGGAGAGAGGGTCGTAGTGGTGATGTTTGGGGATTTGGATTAGAGAGTAATATGAAGGGGGATGGTAGGGAAGGTGCGGGCGGAGTGAAGTTATTGAGATCTTCTAAGAAGAATCGTGAAGGAGGTGGTAATTCTGTTAACACGTCTTCCATTTCGCCTGATAATGCACAAAAGGTTAAACAAAATCAGCATATTTGCTTGACTGAACTTTTAACTGTATACAATCATAAACAAGTTGCAAAAGGTCATAGACAAGGCATAAGTTTTCAAGTTTACATAAACTATCTTACTTGGTGATGGTAAATTGCTGCTTGTGATTAGAACCCAAGCACTGATAGGTCTATTTTACATTATGTTAGAGCCCACAGGTTAACACTAGAAAGATTGACGGCGTAGATTAACCAGTTGAATGCTCCAAAAAATTTTACCTTAGTAAAACTCTGTTATTTCTTGATTGCACACAAAGTCCTGATCCGAACGTCAAGGAGCGTATTTTACATTTATTCAAGTAGGATTTGGTGGCTGATATGGTCATTCTGTTGTTCGCAACCCATGGTGGCAAGGGGCTGAATAATAAGACGACTCATATAATGAACCACAATTTTGGATTTCCAGCGACCCCGTTGACAGCCATATCTAGAAGTGGGTACAATAACAAACATCTTATGCCACTTATGGCAGTGAAAACCGCTTGAATATGTAAGGTCAAAATATATGGTAAGTTCAAGCTCCCCTTTGGGGCAAAATGAATTCTATAGTCAACATGAACTCATGATGATAACTAGACTCCCAGGATTATTGTGAAAAATTCAATGTCGACTAGTCACCACTATATACTAATATGGTGTCATCACAACAATGATGTATAACATGTTCCTAACTTCCTATTCCTAATTCCTTAACAGTCTACCAGAGAATCAGGGAGCAAGAAAGTAATCCAGTATGCTCTCCGATAGGAGAGAACATTATTAATGACACAATAACTAAACTGATGTATCCTAACAAACTATTTTTCTTGGAGGTAAGTATATGGTCAGTTGACTTGAGTATATCTATACTACCTTATAATGTATTTAGGACATCTATATTTAGAAGTCTTAAAATTTTTTAAGACCAAAAACATTTCTTTATTAGGAAATTGAAATTAACAAGCCAACCTTCAAATGTAAATTAAATGTCTTTAATTGTGCCAACTTTAATATTCATAAAACCCATTTACTTGTGAGTTGTAACGGCCCATTTAATCCATCATCATCATGTAGTAAATGTGTTGATGGATTAGTAGTTGGACTATTCGAAAATCTAGACCATTAATGGGCTTATCCAAATATACATGGGTTGGTATGATAAATGTGATGATGGATTAGTAGTTTAGTCATTTTATTTGAAGTTTTATTTGTAATGTTTAAAATGTATTTGAATTATTATGTAATTGTTAAAAAAAAATGTTGGTCGGCTTACTGTGCTTAAAAAGTCACATGAAAAACATTTGTTCGCCATAAAAATAGTCATTGGGTACCCGCCGCCGCATTGCGCGGGTACCCTTCTAGTAAAGTGTAACGAAGGTGGGTTATAGCTAGTGTCCCATGAATTAACGATCTTAAAGTAACTCCAAGACACTGAAGACTAACACTTAGAAAAAGAAACCGCACTCTTTTCTACTTACTAACGCTCTCCTCCAATTCTATCCAAAACAAAACATTTATCCTTAAAAACAACTACTCGGTAATATGTTGTCATGAGCTCCTACAAATTCCCAACTACATAAATCCATAAAGCAAGTATCACCATTCAAGTAAATTATAAAACAAAACCAATAAACTAGCATTAAATCAAAAGGAAAACATCATTAAACGTTTGAATCTACATTTGTAAACAAACAACATACAACAAGAGTGATATGCTCTTTACCATATGAGACTTTAATATTCACAAACAATAGCTAATACATGACATTTATGTTCAAACCAACATTAAAAATAAATAAATAAACCCTAATATCTCATTTACTTTCTCCAAACCACTATTTTTTATTATCAAACTTGCTAAACAGTTATTTATTTACAAATAAGTGAAAAATATAATAATGTTGTGATTTCTTGTGCAGGAAGAAAACACGTAATTAAGCGTGAAAGAAAGATAATATACCAATTTCAAGTTCCGATATGAACGGAGGGATTAGTCGGAGTTACGGTGGCGATGATGAACTTCCGGTGGCCGGAGATCGGAAAGATTTATGATTTTCCGGCAGTGGTGAATTTAAAGTATAATAGACTTGTCAAAAAAGGTTTTGGTTTTGGTTTTGGTTTTATGGGTTTGATTTTATTTCACTTTTGGTTCCTCACCTCGTCTATATATATTTATTCACTTGGGTACCTTGTTTTTTCAATTTTTTAATTTAGCACCTCCGTATTCTTTTTTGGTCAATTACATATATATCAACTAAAACTTGTATATATATATATATATATATATATATATATATATATATATATATATATATATATATATATATATATATATATATATATATATATATATATATATTCAAAACATACTTAACTTGCATTGTACATCATGTATTAAAAACTTGTATTTTGAGAAAATATGCAAGTATTTGAGTTTTAGTGGGTATATATGCAATTCTCCCATTCTTTTTTATACTTGCAATGGTTTTCGAGCTTTAATTTAAAGGGTTTGAGCTTACCGTTACACAGACTTAAATAAGGTAAAAATCTTCTTCTTTTATGGGAGCCATTTTTGGTTGCGTCTGTGTTGTTTGTACCAAATGAGATTCGGACTTGAGGCTTTTCACATGTTAGTGATGATAGTTACAAGTTTTTCACAGTTTGATCATTCTTAAATGCTTACATGTTAATGAGATAGATACATACTCTTTACTATTTGGTCACCCCGGTTGTTTAAACTTACATGTTGGTAATGATAGTTACAAGTCTTTTTTACTGTGTGATCACTCTAGTGGTTAAACTTAGGGGAGGCAATTTTCGACACGAAACGATAGACCACACGAACTTGCCAAGAAGTTAAACAGATTTGGGTTGAGGATAAACATGTTTTGTTCTAAAACATGTCAGCTCGTCTAACTCGTTTAATAAACGAGTCGTGTTTGGGTTGAGTAAGTATTGAACATGTCAAACCTTGAACCCGTTTATGTATATAAGCCCCTAAAAATATATGTATAAACTTGGTTTTTAGGTTGTATTTGGATTAAATGTGTTTTGTTATGTACTTAATGAGTGAATTAAAATTATAACTCCTATAACATTGAAATTGTCGTATAGTTATTTTTATCATTGTTTAGATCGTTATACTCCATCCGTCCTATAACATAAGTCCGCTTTGCTAATTTTGGTTGTCCCAAAATTAATGTCTACCTTCAATTACATCCAATCAAAATGCTTCTAAGTTGGTGATAATGAAATTTTATTGGTTAATACTTAATAGTGAAAGGAGCTCACTTTTATTAAATTTTGTGAAATGTGAAAGTGGACATTTAATTTAATTTGAGGCGGAGGGACTAGGGAGTATATTTTTGGATTTAAACTAGTTGAATTGAAAAACCACAAGCCTTATTCATCACTTAACCTATTACTTAAACAGGTCACAAATATGTTACACGTGTTATGCAGGTCTAGGTTAGGGTTGAGTTTCTTTATACAATTAACAAACTGATTGTGTTTGAGTAGATGTTATACTAACCCGCCAACTCAAGAACCCGAATAGGTCAACCCGGACATGACTTAATTCGGACATAGACTTAATTGCCGCCCCTACTTAAACTTGAGGAGTGTGCAATAAATGATGCCTGCATACTTTCTTAGTAGTTCTTTGTATTGTTTTTAGTGTAGTAAATCACACACATTATTCGTTATGGGATTTATGATTTATCCCTTTACTTATTGGTTGTGGGAGTCATGAGGGGACTTGATGGCAATATCATCTGTTAAGTGTAAATCTTCTAGGTTAGATTTGGTCAAAATTGTAAATTGTAACTGTTTACTTTCATAAAAGTGCTTCACAAAAGCAAGAGTTGTTTTGGTTATAGTTGAAAAGAGAGAAATCAATCTAAAATGGTGGCACCGATATTTAAACATGTGTTATGTTTACTAGGGTGTAAACGAGACGAGACAATTCGCAAGTTATTCGAGATCGACTCGTAAACTACTCGAAATCAACTCGATTTAAATGAGTCGAGCTAAGATCGAGCTACTCGAGTATATTTTCGAGTCGAGTTCGAGCTCCAAAATACTCGGCTCGTGAAGCTCGTGAGCCTTATCGAGCTTCGATCAAATTACACTTTTATCCTTTATATACATAAATTTACTTAATTTTCATACAAATCGAGTCGAGCCGAGCTTGATATGTTGAGTATTTATCGAATTCGAGCAAAAAATTTGAAAATAATCGAGCTCGAATTTTATTTGGCGAGTCAAGCTCGAGCTCGAAATCTAAAGCTCAAGTGGAGTTTCAAGCTCGAGTTTTAGTATTCGAGTCAAGCTCGAGCTTGGTAATACTCGATTCAACTCGGCTCGTTTACACCCCTTATGTTTACAAACTTGTGTCTAATCTTATGCATAAATATAGATATAGATAAATTCATCCAATAAGGATCGCTTCATCATCCAAACCAATGGATGGAGATCATGTATATTTAAGCATAAAATTCCACAAAGATTTAACCATATCAATAATGTCTCAAAACTCATAAAAGGCATAAGTGACGAAATAAGTGGGTCGGGTCGGGTCAGGTCGGATCACAAGTGTAGATGGGTTTAGGTCTAAACGGGTTCTAGTCTATAGATGAGTCATTTAAGAGCATAGGTCTAAATGAGTCCGGGTCAAACAGGTTTTGGGCTAGGTTGACCTACCGGGTTTTCACCAACTTTTTTTTTGAATGAAAAATGAAAAACATGAAAGGATGTGCCGCTAGTCCCATTGCTTAATTGCTATACGAATTTTTATTTTATTTTTTTTTTATTTATTTATTATTATTATTATTTTTTTTTTGATGAAATTGTTATACGATTTGAGTTTATATTAAATAACTCATTTAGACTCATTTAAACTATAGAGTAATACCTAACAAAAACTTATCACCTCATAAATATTACCCAACTTTGAATAACTAAGGGTGCGTTTGGTTTGTAAGTGAGATTGAAATTGGATTTGGATTTGAGAAAGGTTTGAAAGATTTTGGAAAGGTTTGAGAAAAAAGTAGGAGAGAGAAAATATATTATTAGAAGATATAAATTATTATTTTATAAATAATAGAAAAGAGAAAATATATAAATTATTATTATTTTATAAATAATAGTACACTATTTGTAAGGAGAAAACAAAAAACCATAACCTGAAAACTTTGACTAACGAATTAAATTTGATATGTTGGCCCATGTCAGTGGTATTAAACGAGAAACCCACCTTCCTTATGTGGAATCACTTTTTTTTAAATAATCTACTGTTATGAATCCATTAATATGACTAATTTTGTACCAAATAAGTGAATCAACCACTGAATCCATTACTTTAAATCCACACCCCACACCAAACGGGCCCTAATTGTTCTAAAATTGCTAGCTCTAATAAAAGGTACCGCCAAATTTACTCATAGAGTACGCACACTAAGAGGGGTTGCGGTGGGCACATATAAATTTTTATAGGTACCGTCACATTAATATATATTCTATAACACTCCTAAATCATAACACTTTTCCCAATAAAATTTCTAAGACACTACAAAAAATACCCCACACAAAACCAAAACAAAAAACAAAAAAGACGGCACAACATCTCGTTATGGAGATGGCTATGAGACGTATAACATGGCTATGTCACGGTGACATGGATACCAAGAAAACCCTATAGCATGCCATAAGGTACTCAGCCAAGCACTCTTAATAAGTAAAAAAGAAAATCAAACTTTAACATGATAAAAGAATCCAACTAGAAGCCAACAAATCTTCTAACGACAATTTTTGTATTAAAAACTAGCAACTAGATAAACATATGTTCAAAAAAAATTAAACTAGAAAACATGTAGCGAACCTGCAAGCAAAAGGACAAAAAGCTTGAACCAAATACATCTATAAAACTGAAAATATTCATTGGTACATATGAATGAAGTCGATCCAACAATACCACCAAGGTTCCTTGACGATATTAAATCCGGTAAAGAAAACAAGAAAACTATCAACAAACTGAAATTACATCAGCAATTGTCTGTAAACAACATGCAAAATGACAAAAGATGACTTTGTATAGCAATTATGACTCTATCTATACAAGTCTGTCCAATGACAGGACTATGAAGGAACTCATTTTGACATCAAGTTTAAGGTTGATCCGAAAAACATCTCCCCTACCTGCAAATGAAACATAAAACTCTTTATTGCCTTATTTTCTAATCCAAATAAAAAAGGTTGAACTCGGTAAAATCTTCACTATACAAGAGGGGGTTTGGGATTGCTTATTTATCTGCTTAACTGCTTAATAGCAGTTTGAAGTGTTTGGATCATCCAAATGCTTCTGCTTATCTGCTTTTTTGGGGCAAAATAAGCAGGTTGGCACATGCTTATTTTATTCGAAAACTAAAATCATTTACCATCATATCTAACGCAAAATCCATTATGAATGGTTTAGATTGAGAATTCCTTTCTGTTTTTGCTTCTGCTTAGTTATAAGCAGAAGCAGAAGCGAAATATATATAAGCATTATACTATTAGATTACTTGAAATACCTTATACTAACTTCTCTAGTGGTTATATTATTAGATTACTTGAAATACCTTATACTAACTTCTCTAGTAGCCCAGCATGAATGAGTGATCAATCGTCATGTTCTTTATCACTATCGGAATCTGCAAACATGGCAAAACAAGAAACCCAAATGAGTAAGGAAAAGACTATATTTATAATTTTCTAACAAGCATTTTTCAAAACACATATAATTATGAAAGGTAGAATGAAAGGTAGATGCTAAGAGCAACTACTATGATGAACCTTTACTTAAGGTTTATAAAGTTGTCATGTCATACCATGTTATCAACCCATAAACATTTTCATTTTATAAGCATAGTTTCAGTATGTTTAAGCTTTTGAAAGGTTTATACGAGAGTTTAATGAGTTACTTCACATGTAATTGCAATGAAACGGTTCATAATCATGGACCTTTTCCATGCCTCCACTATAGGGATCCAATTTGAAAACCTTTTGACAAACATATCATAGTGTCAATTAGTACGAAAACTTTGAACCATAGACCGACCAGTAATGAATTTGGTATATACAAATGTAATAATAATCATTAGCAAAAGAAAGAATTACCAACCAATAACAATAATCATAAAGAACAGAATCACGTAAGGCAAACTGCACAAGAGTATTTCAGATTTTGGATATATATGGTCTATCCTCCTACAATACCTAAGAACTACTACACCAAAGGATATACTACATTCCATTAAAGAAACACTTTGACTTGTTGAATCAAATTATTTACTTTTAGAATTTATAACCTCTTACGCTTTTGGAATTCGCTAAAAGACAGTAATATCCATGCTAAAGTTTATTGCAAGTACTGAAAGTCACCAAAAAACTTGCGGTGGATCACTAATAGATGAACCCTTGTCAATCATGGAATCAGAAGTTCAAGGGAAACCCATAAAACATGGAAAGCTAAAAGGAACGTGTGACTACTAGAAACAGACGGATGGCAGATTAAACAGCAAAATTTAATTATTACCTATAGTAGTGATGTGCAAGATTGCTAAAATATATGATAACATAAAAATCAGTCTACGTCAAAACAATGTGTGACAGAAAATATAACTTAAATATGAAAATCTGGGAAGAAAAGATAAGATATGGCTTCCTTTGACTTACCAGAACGAACATCATCACTAAGTTTGCCTCTATCTTGAATTTGTTTAACAAGCATCCGGTACATAAGCACCCACCAGTATATATGAAGAACGAGCAAACAGTAAAGAAGGGTGTTGAAAATATAGTAGTAGTATGGGCCCTCTGGTATATGCTTCTCCTTATCCAAAGTCATAACTACTTCGTAACTGCAATGAGGAAATTTTAGGAAAAAAATTAATGAAAATATTACTTAAAACAAGTACAATATCAAAATTAGCAAACGGTGATGACCAAAAAGGACATTATTTTTAATCATAAATCATTTTCTAACCTTGTACTCCATAGGATCCAAAATGGGTAATAAATAAGACGAAGCACCACCCACGACAATACAAACAGAATAAATGAAAAGCTTGCCAGTGCTTCGGCGCCACTGTATTTAGACATCTTTCCTACTTCAAGAAAAACATCACTCGCATCTTGGAGAGCTAAGGTAATCGAACCAGCACGAGCAAACCTGCACAAAATAAACAAAAGTTAAAAAGAGCACGCTGATCCTTAGTTTCAAAAAAAAAAAACAACAGAAACTGAAACTGAAACTGAAACTGAAAAAACCTGCATATATAAGACATTGCAATGAGAATAGCAGTTGCAACATGATGGCCCATTGACACACCAAAGTCAGATCTCCTTGTTTCCCAGAAAATCAGAGCAAAGATGGAGTACGTATAGAATCCACCCGTATACATATACAGACCTTTCAATTTCAACCTGGAAATCCATTATGGAAAATTAGTTATTTATTAACGTTAAATATGAATATTGTAAAATAAGAGGAGAGCTTACTTCATTTTTTGGTCAGGCCATCTCTGGTCACCGGGACCTAACCAAAAATTGTTTGTGTTAGTAAACCACGGTTCATTATAAGTAACAGCCAGGGCTAGGATTTCTGCTGAAAGGTAATAAACGCATTTCCAAGCTGATTCTTTGAATTTGCGTATCCTCTTATTCCTGTCATCTGTCTCGACACTAATATTCTGCTGCCCCTTGTCAAATATTAACCACCTACCTACACGCTGCAACACGTGACTTTGATTATAAACACATCATTATGTTGATTAATCATGACTACTGATATTCCTAAATATTCAAATGATATATAGTCAATTGTCGATCACAATAAATTCTTGATTCCATATTTATTAAAAACATCAAAGTAATAAAAGCACATTTTTTTTTCTGTCAAATCTGGTAAAAAAAAGCATGCCCAAGATCGGATAGTACCCATGTTTTAACCCATTAAATGTTACTACATTGGCTTTTGGATTTCTGACCGATGCCTATTTCGATGTTTCTCAAGAAAATCAATGAAAGTTCTTATAAACTGATACAATTTCATACCGTAATGCTCTTCAAAGGGACACACGAATTTTTTGAAATTTATGAAGAAGCGTGAATAAATTCTCAATTGATGGAAGCTAAATTCACTAAATTACTAAAATATTTGTTGACAAGACAAGCCACAATATTTTGGTCCTAACAGCATTTGTCTATATTCAAGCTAAGTTTCATTCTCTGCACAACAATTTAGGTCCTAATAACTGATAGAAGCCTACATAAAATAACAGACCGACTCTGGCTGCAAGATTGTACTCCAATTTTCTAGTTTACCAGCACTGCATAAGCTACTTTTAACAATAATTGAAATTTACAGATGATACTTCGACAAACTGACTCAAACTGAAACTACTACAGTTGAGCTTAACTGAATTTCAAATATAAACCAATATTATATCATACAGAAACAGAAGGTTAAATGGTCATCACTGCCATTTGGACCGTCCACTCAGAAAAACTATTAAATAATTGGCCTTCTTTCGGAACCAAATCTATATACCATTCAACACTAAAATCATTGTGTCATTTAAATCAATATCATAAATCAGCCTCTAAATGAGAATACATACAAAAAAAATATAATAATAATAATAATAAATAAATAAATAAGTAAATAATACACGTTTTTTTAGGTTTAAATATAGCATGCGCAAGTTTGAGAAGTATCCATAAGGTTTAGCACATCAAACATAAATGCACTGATTTTATGTCGCTATAGCGTTCCTAATTTGACTTGTTCAAAGGCATTACTGTAAATTCTTGACTATAGAATTCATCAAAGAAATACTTTTCAAAGGGACCACATGATGATGTACAAACTTTATGACTGCAAAAGAATACTACTACTTTCTTGTTTATTAACACAGCATAAGCTACTCCTACTCGGAACAACAATTAAGTTTTCCATATGAACTTTCTACAAACTGTGTCAGAAACGAAATTACTGTAAATGAACTTACAGAAAACTATGTCACAGTTAAACAGCTCAATGAGCTTATCAAAATTATTCATTATATATTACTAAGCAACTGTACTATCTAAACAATCATAAAACAACCTAATTTGTTTCATACTACTATAACGTCCTATCCAAATTTATATCCATATTAATCAAAATCATAAACAAATACCCTATCCAAGCAATAGATTCTTCAAGAGCTCGAACCCTAAGCAACATTTACCAAAAAAGACACTATAAATATGGTACCAAAGCATGCACAAGTTCCGGACAGGGGCGGAGCTATGTGTGAGCCACGTGTAGCACGTGCCACATACGATTCTAGGCATTTAAGTGTATTTTTCTTGTGAAAATTTGTGGTTTTTTAAAAGTGCTATACCTGTTTGTATAGAAAATGCTTCTGGGTTTTTTTGTTGAGAAGAAAGAAAGCAGGAGGAGAGAGGTAGAAGAAGCTGCACTATTCAGTAAAATGTTTTTATAAATATTTGTCCTTTAGGCAATTCTTTTTTTGTCATTTTGTAACATATACATGTAAGGAGCAATGGGTAGGGTACATAAGGGGTCTTTGAATTTGTTTATGTAGACTTTTTGTTACATTTTTTAACACTCTATTATTAGTTTGATTTTGTAAAAGCCTTTTACCATCGTTGAACCCTTCAAAACTGTAGCTATAAAAATGTGGCAAACTTTTGATTTTATCTATAATTCAAAAGATTATTGTTATTTGTATACCATGTTTAAGCTGCCTAGATCCAACATCTAGAACCACATAAACTAGTTTAACCTTAAAACATGGAAAACTAAATCAAGAACTATTCGCGAAGCGAAGCGAGCCGAAAATTGTGCCACATACGATCCAAAATCTTGTATCCGCCACTGGTTCCAGAAGTCCCGGAATTGATTGCTATGTTTCTATAGCATTCCTAATTTGACTTATATAAGGGACATCACTGAAAGTTCTTGGCTATTGATATGTTTCTTCATAGGAACACTTTCTAAAGGGACCACATGATGAAGTACAAACTTTCTTAAAATATTTACTTTGAAATTTGCTGAAACTGATTCCGAAATAGAACTCCAGTTTTCTTGTTCACTAGCACATCATAAGCTACTCAGATTAACAAAATTAAGGTTTTACGATGAACTTTCTACAAACTCCACAAATGAACTTTCGACAAGATTTGCCACAACTAAACTCCCACAAATAAGCTTATCACTTACAAACAGTCATAAATATCATTCAACAAAGATATAAACACTAATCTCACGTCATTCATAACAATTATCGTCTTATACATAACCTTTAAACCATTCAACATCAAATCATTACGGCTAATCTAAAACCACTTACCATCCTAATATCATAAACACGCATATGACATTACACCTATCAACATTCATATCCACACTAATCAAAGTCAAATACAACAGACCTGATCCAAGCACTACTAAATTCCTCGACCTCTTAACATCTAGCGAAAAACGTATATAACTATAAAATTACTAATGCAGGCATAAAAAAGGTACCTTTTTTCACACTCTTTAATTAGCAAATAATAATATAAATTTGACTAGCTATCAATTCCAAATTAGCCCACTAAAGATGCAATCAAAACACATAAAGTTTATAAGACTTAAGCATACAATCAACAATCAAACTTATAAATTTATAGAAATTAACAACCTTTTTTTATTAAAAATAAAATACCTCAAAAATGAATCTGTCAAGAAAGAATCTAACAGTTGGAAAAAAGACAGCAAACATGGGAAGAATGACGAAATCTTGATAAGTTGGGAAAGATTCTTGTTCAAAGTCGATTGATTTTACATAATCTACAATACCCATGTTGCAATATTTGATCTTTCAGTTTTTGAAGGTGTGTGTGTGTTAAGCAGAAGACATGATGATGTAGATGGAGATGCTGTGTTGGGGATTTAATCGAAGTGGGTCAATGATCTGTGTTGTTTTAATACTTGTGTAACATGGATTATTACTTTATGTTTCTTATTGGTCCATTCACTTTCTAACATGATGTTTTTTGCACAATTAACTTTGCTAGAAAGGTGGTAATAAGGCTTCGAAGACGGGTCTTCAAACATATTGCCACGCGTCTTTCTTGTTACACACATCCACACAACACGCTTTTTGGAGGAAAAAAATGGAGAGCTCTGTCGTCCTCAATACCAAGCCGTAGAGGAGTCGTGGGTGGGCCAAATGACTTGTTTAATTTGTTTACGTGGGGTATATTTGAGTGGTGAAATTAGTTGTCTTATTATACTAAGTTCTTTGTAGAGGAAGAAAATGATGTGACGCTGAAGTAGCAGTGGTAAAATTGATTGTGGTGACCGCTTATTATTACCACTAGCCTTAAGTTGGACTTAGCGGTGAAAGACTTGTGATTCTTAGGTTGGGTGTAGTAGTAATCGCAATCACCATTACGAACTCAGTGCTGCATCATTTTTTTCAACACCACCAACATCACTACCAACATAGTGTAATAAGACAACCAACATCACCATCAAAACATACCCAAGTTAAACATAAATATACCTCACAATATACTCACACACGTAAAAATAAAAACAAAAAAGATGTCAGTCATATGAGTAATCGAGTTTTGCAGGAAAAAAAAAAAGAAAAAAAAAAAGATCAAGACGCGTCATTCCGAGTGAGTGTTTTAGAGACAGATGCGTCTTAGGTGTGCCAATGAGGATAAAGACGTGTCATCAGTGGCAGGGAATTCGAAACAGGGTATGCACAATTTTTAGAAGAGTTAAATTTGTTTTTTTGGTTGAGTTTTTCGAGTCAGGTTTTCAGTACATTTATGAATCCAAGTTATTAAAGCTGATTTGGTTTGTAAAGTTTGGTATATACAAGACATTATTGGTTAGCAATGTTCATGTATTTTTAAAAATATTGACCTGGTTTTGTTGTTAATCAAATCCTAAAATATAAAGCTTATATCATATTCTACAATATAATGTAAGTTCTTAACACACTCACACTTTCACATCTAAATATCTCTAAAACAACAAACATTTTAACAAAATGAAGATTTTATATTATTATAATTTTATAAAGGGTTTTCACCCTCATAAGTAATTGAAGATCATATTGTTTAGATTACAATGAAATGAAAAGTAAACATA
Source organism: Artemisia argyi (assembly GCA_030686995.1). Classification (NCBI taxonomy): domain Eukaryota; kingdom Viridiplantae; phylum Streptophyta; class Magnoliopsida; order Asterales; family Asteraceae; genus Artemisia; species Artemisia argyi. The sequence continues at coordinate 57,036,920 of CM060697.1, read as the reverse complement.
ACCAAATAGGCCAATAATAGTAAATACGAGTAAAACTAAGGCATGTTATATTGGGCTTTATAGTTGGACACATCCATTCAACACAATAACTAGGCCAAACAAAAACTACATTGACCATTTGACCTAATGCATCATTTGCTTTCTTCTTCTTCAAAATGCCGTTTGCACCTATGCTTCAGTTACATTGCTTTTTCTTTTTTATTTCCTTTCATTCAATGGTGTGTTAAATTAAGGTATGCACTCATATTTTTCGTGTATTTTAGAGGGTATGCACTAATAAATTTTTACTGTATTTTATAGTTACATTTGAGAAAAAAAATACACTACTAAAAATTCATACAGGGTTTGCACGTGCATACCCTATGTATAAGCTAGATCCGCCCCTGGGTGTCAATGATTGTTTATTACATACAGTCTTATCAAGAAGATGTGAGAAGTCTCAAGTTTAAATTTTATTAGGTACAAACAACTTTGAAATGGTCACGCCAACATTTCTATAAAAGATCATGGCTCAAGTTTATGCGATGGTGTGCTCAGATTTTGTGTCTTAGTCGACTAAAAGGTCAAAAAGCATGGTTACTATTAAAAAATATTACTAGAGATAATAATTGCGTCGAGTTTGTGTTCGGGCTGATAGACTGGTAATTTATTAGAATTCTATTTTAGCCAGACACTTATAGTAAATGGAGTGATCATATTGGTTTATCTACGATTTAATTTTTTTAACCCACCAGTCTTACGTGTTAATAAATTATTGATTTTCTCAGTAAGTCCTCTAACGCATATTCGCATGCAACTAATCTCATCTAAATCACAATTCTATCTTAATACCGTCTCATTGACAAACGATTAAAAAGTACGTCATATGTCATGGATATTATGATTTGGGGGTTAAAATTTGAAAGAACACGATGAATATATAAACAGAACGATAAATGAACGTAAAATAGAATGAAATTTTGAAGACTTGGATATAAAGCAACTATAGAATCATTGCTAATATGAAAACAAAATGAAACCAAATATTTGACTTCTATTATTAGTTTTTATTAAGAGGTTGACGTCGTGACGATTATAACTTGATTAAGAATTAAGATCGTGTTTCTTTTGTCTTAGAATAGGTGTTTACTGTTAATTTGACACACATTATTAGAAAAAAAAATAAAACTTAAGTGTTTCGATTGATTGAATTTGAAAATAAAAACTTATTACCCGTATGTGACAAAACAAAATACTTAAACATCAACTATGATAGTTTAATAATATACTCAAGAAATTATGTACGAGGTTCAAAAATTTGTATACCATAATGAGGAATCATTTCAAGTCTAGGTGTCACAAAAAGGTATAATATTTTGAAAATGTTTATAAATTAATGCATTGCACGAGCTGACAATTTTATAAACCTATTAAAAACTTTATGTATAGTAGTGGAAATAAATTTATAGTAAGAAAAAGTTTATAAATTAATGAAATTTTATAAAATAATAATTTTATAAAGTTTTTAATAAGTTTATTATAGTAGATGCTCTGACTGTATTTATTATTTGATAGAAGGATTTGTCAATCTAACCTGATATGTAAAAAAAAGAAAAAAAAAATGGTTTGAACTTTGAAGACTTTTTTATACGAGTAACTAGGGATGAACACGGTACCGGTCCCGTACCGAATTAGTGGTACCAATTTTTTCTCGAGCATAATTAGTGGTACCAGTACTGTACCAAAGGGGATTCGGATACCGGTACCGGGAAATTGGGGTTTCCTCGTTTTTTTCGGGAATTTTTCAATTTGGTACTGGTACCATACCGAATTAGTGGTCCCCATTTTTTTCACCTTATTTCGTAGTCCCGGTACCGTACCGTATATCGGAAATCGATACGATTCCGGTTCAATTTCGGGATTCAGGTTTCATCCCTACGAGTAACTTACGTATTCATCCTTTGTTGTATAGGTTGGATTGCACATAAGCACAAATTAGTGCCAGATTTGTAAAATTTGTCGTTGCGGTTTTTTATTCTTCTACTAAAAAATAGTCCTCATGGCAATCGAATGCTTTTTAATACTCGTAATTGATATAATACAATCATAACTAACATATTAGTATTATTAAAATATACTTCAAAAATAATATTAATATTAAAATAATATAAAGTTCTCTTCATGGTTACATGCATCCCTTTTTAAGAATTGAATGGTCTGCAATTTAGAGAAGAGATCTAAGAAATAATTAAATTTAAAATTTGAAGTGGCAAAGTAATTTTAGATAAATATTTCAAATAAGGAACGAAATTTTGAAAGAAGATACATTTATTTTTGTAGTTGTATTTAAAATGTATAGTTATGATTATTTTTCACTTTATCATTTTAATTATTATTCTTCATAGGAGGAAGAAATTCGGGAAGTTCGACAAATGGGCAGAGAAAGCGTCATCTTCATTCATTCCATCAGAATCTCTAGGTGTTGCTTCCACACCATTTGTTGATATGTTTGTCGATAAATAGAAAAACGTCCACTCGGGTCTCTTTCCAAAAAGAAGGAAGATCGAGGCACTTTTTTTGAGATGAAGCAGCAACAAATGAAAATGGAAGAAAAGAGTTTCAACAATGGTGCGTTAAATTAAGGTATGCACTCATATTTTTTGTGTATTTTAGAGGGTATGCACTAATAAATTTTTACTGTATTTTATAGTTACATTTGAGAAAAAAAATACACTACTAAAAATTCATACAGGGTATGCACGTGCATACCCTATGTATAAGCTAGATCCGCCCCTGCGTGTCAATGATTGTTTATTACATACAGTCTTATCAAGAAGATGTGAGAAGTCTCAAGTTTAAATTTTATTAGGTACAAACAACTTTGAAATGGTCACGCCAACATTTCTATAAAAGATCATGGCTCAAGTTTATGCGATGGTGTGCTCAGATTTTGTGTCTTAGTCGACTAAAAGGTCAAAAAGCATGGTTACTATTAAAAAATATTACTAGAGATAATAATTGCGTCGAGTTTGTGTTCGGGCTGATAGACTGGTAATTTATTAGAATTCTATTTTAGCCAGACACTTATAGTAAATGGAGTGATCATATTGGTTTATCTACGAATTAATTTTTTTAACCCACCAGTCTTACGTGTTAATAAATTATTGATTTTCTCAGTAAGTCCTCTAACGCATATTCGCATGCAACTAATCTCATCTAAATCACAATTCTATCTTAATACCGTCTCATTGACAAACGATTAAAAAGTACGTCATATGTCATGGATATTATGATTTGGGGGTTAAAATTTGAAAGAACACGATGAATATATAAACAGAACGATAAATGAACGTAAAATAGAATGAAATTTTGAAGACTTGGATATAAAGCAACTATAGAATCATTGCTAATATGAAAACAAAATGAAACCAAATATTTGACTTCTATTATTAGTTTTTGTTAAGAGGTTGACGTCGTGACGATTATAACTTGATTAAGAATTAAGATCGTGTTTCTTTTGTCTTAGAATAGGTGTTTACTGTTAATTTGACACACATTATTAGAAAAAAAATAAAACTTAAGTGTTTCGATTGATTGAATTTGAAAATAAAAACTTATTACCCGTATGTGACAAAACAAAATACTTAAACATCAACTATGATAGTTTAATAATATACTCAAGAAATTATGTACGAGGTTCAAAAATTTGTATACCATAATGAGGATTCATTTCAAGTCTAGGTGCCACAAAAAGGTATAATATTTTGAAAATGTTTATAAATTAATGCATTGCACGAGCTGACAATTTTATAAACCTATTAAAAACTTTATGTATAGTAGTGGAAATAAATTTATAGTAAGAAAAAGTTTATAAATTAATGAAATTTTATAAAATAATAATTTTATAAAGTTTTTAATAAGTTTATTATAGTAGATGCTCTGACTGTATTTATTATTTGATAGAAGGATTTGTCAATCTAACCTGATATGTAAAAAAAAGAAAAAAAAATGGTTTGAACTTTGAAGACTTTTTTATACGAGTAACTAGGGATGAACACGGTACCGGTCCCGTACCGAATTAGTGGTACCAATTTTTTCTCGAGCATAATTAGTGGTACCAGTACTGTACCAAAGGGGATTCGGATACCGGTACCGGGAAATCGGGGTTTCCTCGTTTTTTTGGGGAATTTTTCAATTTGGTACTGGTACCATACCGAATTAGTGGTCCCCATTTTTTTCACCTTATTTCGTAGTCCCGGTACCGTACCGTATATCGGGAATCGATACGATTCCGGTTCAATTTCGGGATTCAGGTTTCATCCCTACGAGTAACTTACGTATTCATCCTTTGTTGTATAGGTTGGATTGCACATAAGCACAAATTAGTGCCAGATTTGTAAAATTTGTCGTTGCGGTTTTTTATTCTTCTACTAAAAAATAGTCCTCATGGCAATTAAATGCTTTTTAATACTCGTAATTGATATAATACAATCATAACTAACATATTAGTATTATTAAAATATACTTCAAAAATAATATTAATATTAAAATAATATAAAGTTCTCTTCATGGTTACATGCATCCCTTTTTAAGAATTGAATGGTCTGCAATTTAGAGAAGAGATCTAAGAAATAATTAAATTTAAAATTTGAAGTGGCAAAGTAATTTTAGATAAATATTTCAAATAAGGAACGAAATTTTGAAAGAAGATACATTTATTTTTGTAGTTGTATTTAAAATGTATAGTTATGATTATTTTTCACTTTATCATTTTAATTATTATTCTTCATAGGAGGAAGAAATTCGGGAAGTTCGACAAATGGGCAGAGAAAGCGTCATCTTCATTCATTCCATCAGAATCTCTAGGTGTTGCTTCCACACCATTTGTTGATATGTTTGTCGATAAATAGAAAAACGTCCACTCGGGTCTCTTTCCAAAAAGAAGGAAGATCGAGGCACTTTTTTTGAGATGAAGCAGCAACAAATGAAAATGGAAGAAAAGAGTTTCAACAATGGTGCGTTAAATTAAGGTATGCACTCATATTTTTTGTGTATTTTAGAGGGTATGCACTAATAAATTTTTACTGTATTTTATAGTTACATTTGAGAAAAAAAATACACTACTAAAAATTCATACAGGGTTTGCACGTGCATACCCTATGTATAAGCTAGATCCGCCCCTGCGTGTCAATGATTGTTTATTACATACAGTCTTATCAAGAAGATGTGAGAAGTCTCAAGTTTAAATTTTATTAGGTACAAACAACTTTGAAATGGTCACGCCAACATTTCTATAAAAGATCATGGCTCAAGTTTATGCGATGGTGTGCTCAGATTTTGTGTCTTAGTTGACTAAAAGGTCAAAAAGCATGGTTACTATTAAAAAATATTACTAGAGATAATAATTGCGTCGAGTTTGTGTTCGGGCTGATAGACTGGTAATTTATTAGAATTCTATTTTAGCCAGACACTTATAGTAAATGGAGTGATCATATTGGTTTATCTACGATTTAATTTTTTTAACCCACCAGTCTTACGTGTTAATAAATTATTGATTTTCTCAGTAAGTCCTCTAACGCATATTCGCATGCAACTAATCTCATCTAAATCACAATTCTATCTTAATACCGTCTCATTGACAAACGATTAAAAAGTACGTCATATGTCATGGATATTATGATTTGGGGGTTAAAATTTGAAAGAACACGATGAATATATAAACAGAACGATAAATGAACGTAAAATAGAATGAAATTTTGAAGACTTGGATATAAAGCAACTATAGAATCATTGCTAATATGAAAACAAAATGAAATCAAATATTTGACTTCTATTATTAGTTTTTGTTAAGAGGTTGACGTCGTGACGATTATAACTTGATTAAGATTAGAGCTGGCAAATCGTGTCTTAACAGGTCTTAACAGGTTTTGAGCGCGCGAATAACATAAGTTTCAAACATGAAAACGACTCGTTTAACACTTGGTTTTGGTGGTTTGAGTATGACAGATAGACGTTTTATGTATCAAAAAAGTTAAATATTGAACCTTATAATACTAAAAACAATTATTTAAAAAAATAAAAAAATTGCATAGTACATTTTTTCCCTTAACAGGTCCTAACAGGTACCCAATTTGCCAGCTCTAATTAAGATCGTGTTTCTTTTGTCTTAGAATAGGTGTTTACTGTTAATTTGACACACATTATTAGAAAAAAAATAAAACTTAAGTGTTTCGATTGATTGAATTTGAAAATAAAAACTTATTACCCGTATGTGACAAAACAAAATACTTAAACATCAACTATGATAGTTTAATAATATACTCAAGAAATTATGTACGAGGTTCAAAAATTTGTATACCATAATGAGGAATCATTTCAAGTCTAGGTGCCACAAAAAGGTATAATATTTTGAAAATGTTTATAAATTAATGCATTGCACGAGCTGACAATTTTATAAACCTATTAAAAACTTTATGTATAGTAGTGGAAATAAATTTATAGTAAGAAAAAGTTTATAAATTAATGAAATTTTATAAAATAATAATTTTATAAAGTTTTTAATAAGTTTATTATAGTAGATGCTCTGAGTGTATTTATTATTTGATAGAAGGATTTGTCAATCTAACCTGATATGTAAAAAAAAGAAAAAAAAAATGCTTTGAACTTTGAAGACTTTTTTATACGAGTAACTAGGGATGAACACGGTACCGGTCCCGTACCGAATTAGTGGTACCAATTTTTTCTCGAGCATAATTAGTGGTACCAGTACTGTACCAAAGGGGATTCGGATACCGGTACCGGGAAATCGGGGTTTCCTCGTTTTTTTCGGGAATTTTTCAATTTGGTACTGGTACCATACCGAATTAGTGGTCCCCATTTTTTTCACCTTATTTCGTAGTCCCGGTACCGTACCGTATATCGGGAATCGATACGATTCCGGTTCAATTTCGGGATTCAGGTTTCATCCCTACGAGTAACTTACGTATTCATCCTTTGTTGTATAGGTTGGATTGCACATAAGCACAAATTAGTGCCAGATTTGTAAAATTTGTCGTTGCGGTTTTTTATTCTTCTACTAAAAAATAGTCCTCATGGCAATCGAATGCTTTTTAATACTCGTAATTGATATAATACAATCATAACTAACATATTAGTATTATTAAAATATACTTCAAAAATAATATTAATATTAAAATAATATAAAGTTCTCTTCATGGTTACATGCATCCTTTTTTAAGAATTGAATGGTCTGCAATTTAGAGAAGAGATCTAAGAAATAATTAAATTTAAAATTTGAAGTGGCAAAGTAATTTTAGATAAATATTTCAAATAAGGAACGAAATTTTGAAAGAAGATACATTTATTTTTGTAGTTGTATTTAAAATGTATAGTTATGATTATTTTTCACTTTATCATTTTAATTATTATTCTTCATAGGAGGAAGAAATTCAGGAAGTTCGACAAATGGGCAGAGAAAGCGTCATCTTCATTCATTCCATCAGAATCTCTAGGTGTTGCTTCCACACCATTTGTTGATATGTTTGTCGATAAATAGAAAAACGTCCACTCGGGTCTCTTTCCAAAAAGAAGGAAGATCGAGGCACTTTTTTTGAGATGAAGCAGCAACAAATGAAAATGGAAGAAAAGAGTTTCAACAATGGCCAAAAGAAATTGAGCTACGCTGTCAAAAAAGTCATCTTGTTTTGTCATAGCCTCGATGACAATTTGACAGGAAGATAACGAGAAACGATGCTGAAGATCAAGCAACAAATCAAGAAGAAATAGAATTTAAATTATTAGTTCAAGTTTTTTAGTTTTTACTGTAATTTTTTTATTGAATTCTTAATGCAATGTTTTTAAAAGTTATTAGTGAAAATTTAATTTTGGTGTTTAAGAAAATAGAAAAAGAACAAAGAACAACGAATAGAAGTTATGGGTGAAGGCGGTTGTTTTAGTATACTAAATTGATGGTGAAATTATCTTTGGGAAAAGAAAAAACTGACGTGCCAGAAAAATAAGATAATGAAATTGATCGTGAGTGGTTTTATTGCAGGTAGACTTAGGGGGTGTTTCTTTTTTGTGTTAATGAGTATTAATGGGGAGATAGTAGTGGGGCCACACATATAATATGTTTCTTTTTTTGTTAAATGGTCTATATGAGGAGAGGAAGCAAATGGTACTTCTCCCTATTAAGACTCATTAACAGAAAGGGGCTCACGTACTTAATCGCGAAAAAAAAATAATAATAAAAAAAAATCAGGCCATTAGATTTCAATGGGATGAGATTCGCATAGAATAAATAGTCATGTCACTTGTACCAAGTTAAACATCTCTTTTGACCTTTAATGTATAAATATACAATACTCAGATAATGATTAGTAATAATTACAGGTTTTGACTAGTGGTTATCGTGGAAACTTTCTTGAATATGATTGTTCTATCAAAATACCTTTTTAGCAGTGGAAGTTGATCTATCAACATCTTGAATTATTTTAACCGATAATAAAAAATTAATTTGATGAGGTTTTTTTCTATATAGATAATTAGAGAATGAGAGTTTTTTCTTCAGGTATACGTGACTTTAATTGAAGTGTTGTTGTGACCGTATATGACTATTTTTGTGATGACCCTAAATGTTAAACGTGTATTGAAGGTTATAAATAGCGTGAGGTCTAGCAGCATGGCCAAGCCTCAACCCTCATGCCTTAGGAGCTATAGAGAAGCCATAGCGTTCTTTAAAACGTTACTTAAAGCGACACAAAATATGAAAATATTTATAAATCTATATATTATATCAAATTATTTATACATCGAGTTTACAAAAGGTGTTATACATAAATAATTTAGTCAAAAAATTATCATTGCATGTAATTTTCTTCATTTCTTTTTAAAAAACTTTATTCATCATAGTTGAATTAAAAAAAGGCACCACGCCTCGCGGCTTAGCGCGTTTTATCACGCCTTTCCATGCCTCCTCTTACAATACGCCTAGAGCCGGCACTTTGATCTATTTCATAATGTGGTGGTCACACCTCACGTCTTAACGCCGTCATAGCGTGCCTTTTAATACTCTGTGTGTTTTGAACTCTGAACCTCTTGTTACATTTATTTTAAATAAAGTTTAGATTAAACTATATAACAATAAAAGGACCATGTTAGGGTAGTCAAAATACTAGAACAGCATTTGTAATTTAATCTCACATAATCACATTTGTTATACCAAATTCACCCATCAACTTTTTTCTCATAAAATATACACTGATATGAATCCTATCATTGCATACAAATAATTCTCGTGAAATTGCACGGACTTTGAAATTGCTCTTTCTAAGGGTGGAGGGTGTGGTTGAGGGTTTTCCCTTTGTCACGTCAGCTCCACATCATCAAAAAATACTTACTTTATCTCTTCTTTCAACTTTCCCTCAACCACTCCATTGTCCTCTCTCTCTTCCTTAAATTTTTATTCAATATTTTATGATTTAAAAATACCCTCAACACATATCCCAACACAACACACACACACACACACACACACACACACACACACATATTTAAAAAAAAACAAAAACAAAAACAAAACACCATTTCTCTCTCTTGGAGGTACTATCTTTGATGTGGGACTTCACTGACGCAAAGGAAAAGTATTGACTTTTTCCTATATGTGAGGTGTGGCTTTTGATGTTTTCCCGAAAGGTATACTAGGCTCCCGTGGGTTTTCCCGAATCCACACCTTCTACACTAATGAAATGACTTGACCTTTCTAATGAAGTGGCTGATATTTTGAATGTGATTGTTAAACTCCAGAAATGCAGTATCTATACTGATTGAGGCAAAAGCAGTCAATTAAAGTCAACCACGGATGTGGTCAAGATAGTCAAACTCCTTAGGCTCAATGCTCCGTGTAGGGTTTCCCCGGGTTATTATGTCCCTACGAGGTGTGAATTGTTATAAAACGGGTCTGTGATCGGGTGAATTTGGACAGAAAAGGGTTGTGAATGATTTGAACAAAGGAATCTACAAAGAAATAGCTTAAACAAGCTATATAGATGATTACGTGAAAGTTAGATACCTAAAAACGTTTAATATCTAAAAACGTGTACGTTCAGATTAAATTTACGCGAACGTACAAAATAAAACGCGAGTTTTAAAGAAATAAAATACTTACGGGTATGAAAATTACATTTTTACAATCCTAATAATAAAAGAAAATTTTTGGAAAATTAAAATTAATTTTTACATTATTTATTTAATTATTATTAATTAAATACTATTTTCTAACTACTTATTAATTATTTAAATTAACCTAAATTATAACTAATTATGAAATTACACTAAAAATATGAAAAATAAATTTGGAAAAATCTAAAATATTATAAAACTAATTTTCAAACTGAAAATATATTTTTCCTACTTTTTTAGATAAACTAATTATTAATTAATTTAAACTATTTTAAATTAAGAAAAATAGAAAATGAATAGTAAAAATTATAAGAAAATTCTTAAAATTATTTTATAACTTATAAAAGCTAGGAAAATTATAAAAACTAGGGTTTACTTAATAAAAACTAATTTTGCTATTTAAAACTTAAATATTAATTAATTATTAATAAAACTAATATTAAATCTAATAAATACCAAATGATAATATAAAAATCTGAGAAAATTACTAAAAATACTTTAAGGAAAAAGATAATTAATAAAAATATAAAAATACAAGGTGCTTAACAAAAAATCTAAAAAGGAAAATTAAAAAAATAAATAAAATTAAATAGAAACTATCACTTATAATTAATATTTGATTTTCTGGAATTTTCTTTTGGAAACTTATTTTATACCTAAAAACAAACAACTTTTATGAAAACAACTTTTTTATATCTTAAAAATAAGCTATTTGAGGGCTTATGAGCTTGACAGTTGACTTTGGTCAACTGTCATGGACAAAGGCCTTATGTAAGTAGCTAGGGGGCCCACAAGGGTGAAATAAGCTGAGAATAAGTTGATTGGACCAAAATAAGACTAAAGGAACAAGCATAGTGTTGGGAATTATTCTATCAGTTACCACGGCTAGTGAAGATATTACAACTGCAGAAGATTGTACTTGCAGTGGAAACTCATTACTATTGCAAGAACAAATATTACCACTGCTCACTTGTTAACTGTTAGAGAAACGCGCATAGATAAACATAGAAAAGATTTTGTGTATATCTTATTCTATTAGTATTATACTTATCTTGTACAAGAGGACTCCTTGTTGTATAAAAGGAGATCCTAGATCATAGTTAGAATATATCTTTCTAATACGTTTTCCTAGAGCTTCAAGGTGTAACCCTAGTGATATCATAGATCACTCGTATTATTATCATTAATAATATTGGAGCTATTTGTTTTGTTACATACATTGTTCATTCATACAATTGTTTCATTTACAATCAATCTTCTAAGTATCATTAAGTAGATTCCGCATACTTAGTGGTATCACTCAAAGTATCAATATTAACACAAGTTCAAGGTGTTCACGATCCAACAAGTGGTATCAGAGCAAGGCTTTGATATTTTGATTTAGAAGACCCTATGGCAGATTCAAAAGATACAATGGAGACAGAAACAAGCCAATCAAACATTGCTGCAAAGCTTCCTAAGCTTAAGATTAATGACTTTGAGATGTGGAGGCTTATGATAGAACAATTCTTTATGGTTCAAGACTATACATTATGGGAGATCATAATGTGTGGAAATTCATTCAAACCTGGTACAACTGTAGAGCAGGTTGGTGACAAGACAGTAACAAAAGTTAACACTGGTCCTGTTACTAATGAAGAAAGAAGCCAACTAAAGAATGATTTGAAGGCTAGAGGTTTGTTATTGATGGCTCTACCCAGAGAACAAGTTCTGGCTTTTAGCAAATACAAGTCTGTAAAGACTCTTTTTGATGAGATCTGTGAAGTGTTTGGTGGAAATGATTCTACCAAGAAGACTCAAAAGACTTTACTGAAGCAGACTTATGAAAACTTTGGTTCAACAAGTAATGAATCTCTTGATAGCATATTCACAAGGATACAAAAGATTGTTACTCAACTCACTGCTTTTGGGATTGAGGTGGAAAAGGAAGATCTCAATCTTAAATTCCTAAGAAGCCTACCTTCTGAGTTTGACACCAATGTTGCTGTTTGGGAAGATAAGTCAAATCTAGAGACCATGAAACTTAATGATGTGTACAATAATTTCAAAGTTATTGAACAAAGGTTAAAGAAAGCTGGAAAATTAAGAACAAGTTCTGCAAGTGTAGCACTCATATCATCATCAGGTAATGATAGTTCAGATGAAGAAAGTGATAGTGATGATGACAATGGTAACATGATTGTTTCCACTGGTAATGGAAGTGTTTCCACTAGGAGCTCAAAGAAACAGATTGCAGGACTAAGTGATGCTACTTTCTATGCCTTTATATCAAGCCATGTGGGTGGTTCAATTCTCAATCATGAGGATTTGGATCAAATTGATGAAGATGATATGGAGGAGATGGACATTAAATGGCAGGTGGCATTACTAAGCTTAAGATCAAAGAAGTTTTGGAAGAAGACAGGGAGAAAGATACATATAAGTGGTGATGAGACTGTAGGTTTTGACAAAAAGAAGGTGGAGTGCTATAATTGTCACAAGAAGGGGCACTTTGCAAGAGAATGCAGAAAACCAAGGAAATCTGACAATAAGTCAACTTGGTACAAGAAGGAAAAGAACAAAGAACCTACAACAGAAGAGCCAAAGGTGCTATTGGCTATTGATGGAGTAAGCTTTGATTGGAGCTTTATGACTCAGGATGGAGAAGATGATTCAGAATCTGCAATGCTTGCCACTGAGCATGCACTCATGGCTTTCTCAGACTCTGAGGTACATACTGATAATGCTTGTTCTAAAAACTGTAAGGCTGTAAAATAATTAGAGATCTCTAAAACAAAATATGATGAACTGATGCTAGATTTACATCATACTAATTATAATTTAGCAAATCATAAAAGAGGTTTAGGTGTTTTAGAAAAACAGATAGAGCATTATAGGGCTAATGAATCTAAGTTCAGTGATGACATTGCTGTTTTAAAAAGAGACTTAGATTTTTATGTTGAAGTAAATAAAGCTCTTAGGGAAGAGATTGAAAAAGTTAAAAAGGCTAGTGAGAATATTCAGATAACTAAGCAAACACTAGACCATCAATCCAAGAGCATTGACAAAATTTGGGAAGCCCAAGTTGTGAGCAAAGCTAAATCAGGTCTTGGATACAAATCTGTTCCACCATCTCTAAGAGGTGTTCCAGCACCCCCTGGCATTGACCTAGCTCACACAGGCTTAGAAGAGTTTCAGGATCCACCCATGACCTATGGACCAAAATTTGTTAAACCAGTTGAAACTGAAAAGGTACAGGTTGAGGTTGAGACTTTTGATTGTGCTAGTGACTCATCTCTTAAAGATGAATGTTTAAATGTTGAGTCTAAATCTAGTGTTTCTGAAAATGTTAAAGTAGAGGAAAGAAAAAGTATTCCTGAAGTTTTCAAAGAGAAGCCTAGGACACAAACAAATCACACTAGGCCTACCACTAGATATGCAGAGATGTACAGAAATAGGTCTAAGTCTCCTAGAGGGAACATGAGAAGTTGGAATCATGTTAAAACTAGGCAGTTTGGTAGTGATTTTGTGTTCAACAATAAGGCTTGTCATATTTGTGGTAGCTTTGATCACCTTTCTTATACTTGTAACTACCACATGGGAAGAAGGGAAGTATTTGTGAATACAAGGGTGAATGGACATAATTCTAATAAAGTAACTCACCCAAACCCCCTAAGCAAGATGGTTCCCAGGTCTGTTTTATTTACCACCGGCATCAAACCAGTTTCCACTGCTAGACCAGCAGTTACCACTGCCAGTATTAAAAACAGAGTTTATCCTAAGTCCCCTGTCACTTCTTTTGTTAAATCTTATCAAACAGGGAAAAAGACTTATTTTGAAAAGAATGATCACAAGAATCACATGTGGAGACCCAAATTTACTAATCCAACAGTTTCCACTGCTAGGCCTGCAGTTACCACTGCAAGACCAATTGTTTCCACTGGTGTCTATGTGAATAAGAAAAGGGTAAACATGGGTAATGCTGTTAAGGCCTCAGCTCGTTGGGAATGGAAACCAAAAGGAACAACAACCTCAAACAATCCCAATGGTGTATCAATGACCTTTGATAGATATAATTATATTGATACACGAGGCAGATCCAAGTCATTTGTGGCTTGGGTCCCCAAAAGGTACTAATTCCTTTATGTTGTGTGCAGGGACATTCAAAGACAAAAGAGGATCAAGGTTATTCAGATAGTGGATGTTCCAGGCACATGACTGGCAACAAGGCCTATCTTTCAAATTTTAAATCATTTGATGGGCAAGCTGTCAGTTTTGGAGGAGGAATTGGTGGCAAAGTTTCTGGCAAAGGAACAATCAAGGCTTGAAACTTGGACTTTGAGAATGTATACTATGTACTAGAACTCAAGTACAACCTCTTCAGTGTGTCACAGATGTGTGACAAGAAAAACAGAGTTCTATTCTCAGAAGATGAATGCTATATCTTATCTAAGGATTATAAGCTACCTGAAGAAAAAGACATTTTGCTCAAAATCCCTAGAAAAGGTAATCTATATAGCATTGACATGAAGAAGATAGTGGCCAAAGATGATGTTACTTGCTTACTTGCTAAAGCCACTTTGGATGAATCTATGCTTTGGCACAGAAGACTTGGTCATGTTAACTTCAAGACCATCAATAAGATTGTAAAAGATGGTCTAGTCATTGGTTTGCCTGAGAAGAGATTTGAAAATGATCAAACATGTGTTGCTTGTCTCAAAGGTAAACAACACAGAGCTTCTTGCAAGACCAAGGCAGTAAATACTATTGATCATCCACTTTACATGCTGCATATGGACTTGTTTGGTCCTACTTCTGTTAGCAGCATCAATTTGAAGAAGTATTGCCTAGTTGTGACTGATGATTTTAGCAGATTTACATGGGTTTTCTTCTTACATACCAAGGATGAAACTACAGGCATACTCAAGACTTTCATCACTGAAGTTGAAAATCAAGCTGAAAAGAAGATAAAGATCATCAGATGTGACAATGGGACAGAGTTCAAGAATAGAGTAATGGATGATTTCTGCAAAGACAAAGGTATTAAAAGAGAATTTAGTGTTGCAAGAACACCTCAGCAAAATGGTGTTGTTGAAAGAAGAAATAGAACACTAATTGAGGCTGCTAGAACCATGATAGCTGATTCAAAGCTTCCAGTGACATTTTGGGCTGAAGCAGTTAACACTGCTTGCTATATACAAAATAGGGTATTAGTAGTCAAGTCAAAGAACAAGACACCTTATGAGCTTTTCAGAGGAAGACCCCCACTTTTGGATTTCTTGAAGCCATTTGGATGTCATGTCACAATTCTCAATACCATTGATCATCTGGGAAAGTTTGAAGAAAAGGCAGATGAAGGTTTCTTTATTGGTTATTCCATGGTTAGTAAGGCTTTTAGAGTCTACAACTTAAGAACAAGAAAGATAGAAGAGAATTTGCATGTTCAGTTTCTTGAAAACAAAGCTAACATAGCAGGTTCAGGACCTGAATGGCTATTTGATCTTGAGACTTTATCAAATACAATGAATTATGTTCCTATTCCTTCAGATTCAAGTGATGCTACTCTTGAGGACTCAGAGGAGTTTATTGATGAAGATGAATCTTGCCAAGATGATGAAGATGATAAATATCAATTTGTTATGCCAATTTGGGAATTTGATGCTAATGCAGACCCACAACCTTCAAAGAATGCTAATCAGGATGATGAATTTGTGAATTTTGATGTTCTGCATGATGATATTCCTGAAGGCAGTGGTAATCCTGGTACCACTGCAACACATGATGTTTCCACTAAAGGACCAAATGTGGAAAATATTGCTCAGGAGACACCAATTAATGATGTTGAAATCACAAATATGCCATCATCATATGATATTCCTAACACATCACAGTCTAAAATTCATAAAGCTCACCCAATTCAGAATGTTATTGGTGAAATTAATTCAGGTGTGAAGACAAGAAGGCAAACAAGGATGACTGATGTTCATGGGTTCATAAGTGAAGTCTATGAGTCCAAGAATCACATTACTAAGAATGAATGTTTATTCTTCTGCTTTCTATCACAAATGGAGCCTAAAAATGTTTCTATGGCTTTAGGAGAATCAAGCTGGGTTGAAGCTATGCAAGATGAGTTATTGCAGTTCAAGCTTCAAAAGGTTTGGGTTCTTTGTGATTTGCCTGATGGTATGAAAGTGATTGGTACTAAATGGGTGTTCAGGAATAAGAAAGATGAAAGAGGTATTGTCATCCGGAACAAAGCTAGATTAGTTGCTCAAGGATACACTCAAGAGGAGGGTATTGATTATGAAGAAGTTTTTGCTCCTGTTGCAAGGATTGAGGCTATTAGACTATTTCTAGCTTATGCATCATTTATGGGCTTTACTGTCTATCAAATGGATGTTAAGAGTGCCTTTCTGTATGGTACTATTGATGAGGAGGTATATGTTGCTCAACCTCCAGGCTTTGAAGACCCTCATCACCCCAATAAAGTTTATAAAGTAGTCAAGGCTCTTTATGGTCTACATCAGGCTCCAAGGAAGTGGTATGAAACCTTAGCTACTTATTTATTGAATAATGGGTTTCATAGGGGCAAGATTGATCAAACTTTGTTTATCAAGAAAGACAAGGGTGATATTCTGCTTGTGCAAGTATATGTTGATGATATTATCTTTGGATCCACTAAACAAGAGATGTGCAAAGAGTTTGAGAAGCTGATGAAAGATGAATTTCAGATGAGTTCTATGGGGGAACTCACATTCTTTTTGGGGCTGCAAGTTCAACAGAGTAAAGAAGGCATTTTTATCAGTCAAGACAAGTATGTGGCTGAGATAATTAAGAAGTTCAAGTTCACTGATGCAAAATCTTCTAATACCCCTGCTGACAAAACCACTCACTTATTGTTAAAGAATGCTAGTGGTGTAAATGTTGATGTACATACTTACAGGTCAATGATTGGCTCTTTGATGTATCTCACTTCATCAAGGCCAGACATTATGTTTGCTGTGTGTGCCTGTGCAAGATTTCAAGTGACTCTAAAGACATCACATATGACAGCAGTGGAAAAGATTTTTAGATACTTGAAGACTTATCCTAATTTAGGATTGTGGTATCCAAGGGAATCTCCTATGGAGTTGATTACTTACTCAGATAGTGATTATGCTGGTGCAAGTTTGGATAGAAGATCAAGCACAGGAGGGTGCCAATTCCTTGGATGTAGATTGGTGTCATGGCAGTGCAAGAAACAGACAATGGTTGCTACTTCAACTACTGAAGCATAATATGTTGCAGCTGCTAGTTGTTGTGCTCAGATCCTTTGGCTTCAGAATCAACTCTTGGATTATGGGTACAATTTCATGAACACCATCATCTATATAGACAATAGTAGTACAATTTGCATTATTAAGAATCCTGTGCAACACACTAAAACTAAACATATTGAAATTAGACATCACTTTATTAGAGATTGTTTTGAGAAAAAGCTCATTAATGTTGTCAAAATTCATACTGATGACAATTATGCTGATTTATTAACAAAAGGGCTTGATGTGGGTAGGTTTCAGTACTTGGTAACAGGTATTGGAATGCTTAATCCATAAACTTTTGATGTCTAATACTTTTTGGTGTAGCAGGATAGCTTTTAATGTACTATTATTGTTTGTATATGTTTGTATGGTTTTCCACTAACACTTATGAAGGAGAAACAAGCTCAGTGGAAACTATGCATCACACAGTGGAAAGATTTGCTCTCACAGTGGTAACAAGGAAACAGAGAAGATTATTTATTTATCACTTCAAAAGGTTGCAGAGTACATTCTTTCACTAAGACAAGTTCAAAACACATGTAAACAACTCACAACCTAACAACCTAAGATCTTCAGACACTACATAGGCTTCTTTCCTTTGACCTTATATGCATGCTTGCTCTTAGCTGGCTTGTTCCTCTTCTCATCAAAGGATAGCTGTTTTCTTGGACAAGCAAGCCCAAGCACTTGTGGTGGAGGTTTCAGATCTTTTGCAATCTTTGATGACTCTGGCCACTTCATGTTGTTTATGGCAGTCTTCAGGGCAGTTGTAAGTGCTTTTGGTAGTTCTTCAGAAAGGTTGAAGGATGGATCATCTTTCTCTGAATCAACATCAACAGATGGAGTTGATGCAGTTCTTGGTGGAAAATATCCACTCCATCCAGTAGAATGCTCTTCAGAATCTGAAACATAGCTGATCTCTTTATCAGAAGAACTGTCAGAGGAGATGTACACGATTGGGAAACTCATATTTAAGATTAGGGTTTGTTAATGTGATGGTTTCGTTGCTGCTGATTGATGTGTTTTGAGACCCCTATTTATATGCAAAATCAAGGCCAATGGATAATTAATGAAGTATCTTTACTTCTATCTGTTTTGGTAGTTCGAAGAAGTAATTATGGAAGATATCGGGTTGACTTTGGAGCAATAAATGTATAAATAGTAACTTGGTTAACAGTTACTTGGGTTACTTAATATTGGTTAAGTTTGGATGTTTAATGTGAATGGAGTTATAAGATGTGTAACTTAAGACACATAACAAATGGTTATTGATTCACCATGTCTAATCCACATAAGAATCAACTAGTCCTGAGCAAACGGCTACAGGTAAAGACACATCAAATCCGTTCATGGTTGATAGTTTACCAAAAACTAGGTTATCAACTCACCATACATCCTTGTGATCAAGAGTTGGCTAGTCCATAGCAAACGGCTCATGGTAAAGACATATCAAATCCGTTGATAGCTGATAGTTTGCTAAAAACTATGATAAAAGCAGAAAATTTTACATGTTTTACTTATCACTGCTCTTTGAAAATTCTTTTGATTTTTACCACTGCAGGTTCACAGTTACCACTGACAGTGTACAATTTTTCCTTAATATGAGTAGATGCAGGACATGAAAATATCATTCAGAGCTCTACCATGGCAACACTTCATGTTTCTGATTCTCAAGGATTGGATACAGGTTGTGAAATCCCTAGCCAAATTCAAACATATGGGTGGTTCAATAGTACTATCTAGTTTCACTAGGTACGAAATTGAATCTTTGTCTGATGATGCACCTCTCTCAGAAGGTAACACATCTGGAAGTGCTGAAGGCAGTATGTTACAACAGGAATTGATGGAACTGTGTACCACATTCTCTTTCTCGGTGGATATTAAAGAATTGATAGAAGTTCTTCTGCATTTTATCTGATTGTGCTAATTTTGGTGGAGATTCTCCCAAACAGGGGAGGATGAGAAAAATAATGATCAGATTCAGGGGAGGTTTGTTATCAGAATGATAAAGTGAAGAGTTTATGCCGATAATGAAAAGGTTAGAGCTTTGATTCAGAAGATTCAAGATCAATATGCAAGAGCTGATAAAGTGTTGAGAAAAACAAGATAAGTGTTTGGAAGAATTCCCATATCCTCAAGTTTATTGTATACTGAAAGAAACTTGTTGATTTACAAATAAATCATAAGTTTAGGGGAGGATTGTTGGGAATTATTCTATCAGTTACCACGGCTAGTGAAGATATTACAACTGCAGAAGATTGTACTTGCAGTGGAAACTCATTACCACTGCAAGAACAAATATTACCACTGCTCACTTGTTAACTGTTAGAGAAACGCGCATAGATAAACATAGAAAAGATTTTGTGTATATCTTATTCTATTAGTATTATACTTATCTTGTACAAGAGGACTCCTTGTTGTATAAAAGGAGATCCTAGATCATAGTTAGAATATATCTTTCTAATACGTTTTCCTAGAGCTTCAAGGTGTAACCCTAGTGATATCATAGATCACTCGTATTATTATCATTAATAATATTGGAGCTATTTGATTTGTTACATACATTGTTCATTCATACAATTGTTTCATTTACAATCAATATTCTAAGTATCATTAAGTAGATTCCGCATACTTAGTGGTATCACTCAAAGTATCAATATTAACACAAGTTCAAGGTGTTCACGATCCAACACATAGGCTCTGAATAAGCCAAATAAGCTTATAAGCTAAACCAAAAGACCCACAGGCCACCTAAAAGGGGACAAGGTTGAGGGGCATAGCAGCCATAGTAAATGAGGTGCAAAACCCAAATTAACCCCAGGGACTTGAAGAGGGGTAGGAGGGGGGTTGAATGGACCAAAAATGGGGTAGTGGATCCCACTGTGGTGGCCAGAAAAGCCCACCAAAGGTGGTGGTGTGGATTGCATTTGCTGATGCAGGGGAGACTACTCCCTCTGCAGGTGTGTTTAAGGGTGTGTGGAACCCTCAGAAAAATTCACAAAAATCCAAAAACCCTGGGACAATGAAGTATATCCAGGAAAAATCATGCTATATTGGGGTTTCTGCCAAAGAAAATCATTTTGACTTTTTAAGATTGAGGCTCAATTTGACTTTTGTGGAATTTGATTGGTTCTAATAAGATGAAAATGATGCAATAATCTAAAATAGGACTAAATTAAGCTACAATAACAACTTATGCAATGTTATTAGGATATTTGGACTCTAAATCCTACACAGTTAATCTGTGTAGGTGCTTAGACCAAGATTTGACTATATTGTATTAAACCTATCACTTTTTATGTTTTATTAGTTCTAGTAATACCTAATGTGACTGAGAGAAACTACAAACGACACTGAGATCACCCTGGTGTACCCTGAATAAACATAAGCCAAACACCCCCTTATAAACTGCCTAGGAGAGTTTGTGAAGCAAAATGTTACTCTGATCCAATATTAAGAAGTATAAACTGATATTAGACTATAATAGGCATAATAAAACAAAAACAAACAACATTCTACCACAATAACCACCAAACACAGATTATGCTTAACAAAAAATTTGAAGAGGTCTTACAAGGGGACCAAGTGCAAAACCACTGAGAATTAGAATCCACAAATATGATCCTATGCTCCCAAGAGCTCTAAACCAGAACATGCTTCATTCCTTCTTCTTCTTCTCTCTTCTTCTATCTTTTTGATTTTTTGATTTTTATTTATTTACTAATTTTTTGTGGTTTTCCTGATTTTGAAACAGGATGGCTTAAAAAGCCTTGAAAACTTTGAAATATTCTCAAATAATCTTAACAAAGCTTAAACAAGCCTTACACAACAGTTGTTAAAACTTTTACAAGAAATTAACATTCCTACTTTAAATTGCAGATTTGAATTTAGAAGCTAAAACCTTGAAATAAATATTAAGAACCCTTGAGATTTCACTTAATGGAATTGATTACAACTGATGTAAAAATAAAAATTACAACTAAAGATGAAACTACAATAAAAGTGACAGAAGCTAAACTAAGCTAAAAACTAATACTACTCTCATACTCTACTGCTTCTCTTTTTCATTTTTTCTTCACTTATAGGGCTTCTCTTAGTCCACTAAGACTTTCCCAACAAAGCTGAGCCCTTGGATTTGTCTGAATTGATCATGGCCGTTTAAATGATTTTGGTGCCAAAAAATGGTCATGGCAAAAATGGTCCCTGGGTTTTCAAAGATGGAAAATTATCATTCAAAACCTTTGTACTATTTAGACTTGGCGAAATAAACCATTTTTGATAACTTTTGAAAATTTACACTTTTACCCCCTAAAAATCAAAAAATGACACAAATGGTCCTTGGAAGTTTAAAATTGGAAATTATACATTTGTGGCCCTTGGGAAATTAATTTGTGGCAAGTTTAATCCTTTTGATAATTTTGAAATATTGGCAGAATACACCCTTCAAATTCAGATTTTTACATAGATGGTCCTTGTGATTTCTTATTTACTTATACAAATGGACCCTTTGTATTTATCTAAACCTACAACCTAAATAAACCAACACCAAGCCCAACCACTCCCCCTATGGCCCAATCCAATAAACCAAACCCTAAACCCTTAATAATATTACCACCCCCCTTTTTGATATCAAAAGCCGGTCAAAGTGGGTCAAACCCACTTCCCTCCCTGCCAAAACTACCACCCGTGCCTGCTATTCCCTGCTACCCCTGCCTACCTCATCATCACACCTCCTCTGCTACTCCATTCACCAACACTCCACCCCCTACACTACCTTTCCACCATAAAATAACAAAAACCACACCCTACCAAGCTATATCTGCCAAAGTTGTAACTTCCTTTTTCCCGCCAAAATGAATTAACGGGTAAGATTTCTCTATACTCATCCAATGGTCCAAGTTAATGGTGGGAAAGCTCAGAGGAACAAGACAAGATGGAAACCCTAATAAATTTTTAGTATAAATAGGTCATTTGTAAGCCAATTTTTGGCAGTTAGAGAGTAGTAGGTAATTTAGTGTAATATAGATTAATTAGGTTTTAGTTTATTTAAGGTTATCAATCTAGAATTGTAATTTGTATTTCCAGTTAATAAAAAGTCCAAAGATTCTGAAATTATTTCCCTTAATTCCTGTTTCAGCTTATTTAAGTTGCTTATATGCACTGCTTATTACTACCTTTCCAAACTGCTTATTACCCTACTTTTGCTTTTCAAACTTAACTATAGCTTAGGAGATAGTTTCTTTTAGAATGTGAGCTTAAATTGGTGAAATCTCTTGTAAAATCAAAAAACAGGCACACTTTAAGAGGGTGTTTGGGTTAGGGTTTATTGATATGCTATTGTGGTCATTTTACTGATTTGTTGGTACTAGTAGTTTACATTACAATGGTAAGAGTCAGTAGTGGCATAATATTGGTAATCATTTAACAAAAGTCAAAATTCTAGTGTAATTTAGATTCTGCTTAGAATAGGGTAAATGTGGGTCTGATTTCTTAGAATCTGTTAGAATTAGGTTGCATCTGGTTAGTGTTAGTTATAAATTAGATTAACTTGTTGGTTAGAATAAGTTTTGCTCAATTCAAATTCAAATTAGTCAAAGTATGGGTGTAATGAAAAAAGGTCAGCGTGTTATGCTTGACTGCAGCCTCACTATGATTTTCCTTGCTGAATCAAGGCCTAATTGAGGTTCAATTGGCCACTTTGTGATAGGGCTTTTTAGGTTCTCAGCTTGGTAATCTTGAAATTTCCCCCCTTAGGTTCCATCCTTATAGCTTATTGAATGCTTATTTCTGGCTGCAAAGTAGGACTTTAGAACCTAGTTTGCTGAATTTTCATACAGGTTATATGTGCTTGAGATCTGAGCTTGTTGATTTTGCTTGAATCTTTGTTTGATCTTGCTGTGGGTTGTTTTGGTTATTGTTTATTGTTGTTTACATTATTGTGGTTGTGGAATTATTTGAGCTTGTTGAATTTTTCTGCCCTACACCTCAGCAGGTCTGTTGAGCATGTAGTGCTCTCATAAGCTCAATTCTAGTTTATTCTTGGGTTACTTGTTCCCTTGTTACTAGCCTGTAGACCTATAATCTTTTTAGGCACCAACTCATTGAAGTTTTGCTTATGCTTAAGCTTGATTTAGCCCCTTTGGAACTGCTTTTCTGCCCTGTACCAGAGGTATGAGTTTGTTTTCATAAGCTTCTCCACTGTCCATTACTTCACCATAG
Source organism: Artemisia argyi (assembly GCA_030686995.1). Taxonomy (NCBI): domain Eukaryota; kingdom Viridiplantae; phylum Streptophyta; class Magnoliopsida; order Asterales; family Asteraceae; genus Artemisia; species Artemisia argyi. Next base: position 57,013,263 of record CM060697.1, on the reverse strand, counting down.
CTTGAGATTTTTAGATTTTTAGATAGTCCTTATGGCCAGCTTGTTATGCATATGATTGGTTTCCCATGTACTACTTATTCATACAGCTTAATTTGATCTAATTATTGGCCTCATTTCCTTGCATACACTGAGAAATCAGTGTTCATAAGCTGCTTCCCAAGCTTCTTATAAGCTTAATTGTGGGTCCCAGAGTGTGAACCTTGGTTTAATTTGAAGCCCCCCACCTTAGCTCTCCATAGTAGGTCTCATTTTTGACCCTTGATCACTCAGGTGGGCCCCACAGTGGGCTGCAAGTCACCACTTGAGCCTGTTTGGGTCTGTGGCCTTTGGATTTGCTTATTGTGTATTCCCAGCATATTCCTCTTGTTTTTATTGTAGTTCTAGCTTACTTTCAGTGTTATAAAGTAGGTTATAGCTTATTTCAAGCTTAGGTGTAATGCTGTAACTTTTAGATAGCTTTTTCACTTTCAAAGTTTCATTTGTGCTTATTTAGCTCAACTGTTGAGCTAATAAGCTCTTTCACAGCTTATTTGTCAATTTTATAAAAGTTGCCTTTTTAAAAGTTTGTTATCTTTAGTGCTTAAGTGTGTTTGTAAAGTCAAAATTCAAAAAGAAAAAATAAAAAGAAAAAGTGCCACTAGCAGCAACTTATTTGTCAATTTTATAAAAGTTGCCTTTTTAAAAGTTTGTTATCTTTAGTGCTTAAGCGTGTTTGTAAAGTCAAAATTCAAAAAGAAAAAATAAAAAGAAAAAGTGCCACTAGCAGGGATTGAACCCTGGACCTCTTGGGTTGACCTGGTCAACGCCAGACCAAAGGGGTGCACCATCTGGGCTACTAGTAACTTAGTGTTTAATGTTTCCTTTCTTTTTTATATAGTGTACTAGTTCCATTTTAACCTATATAAGCTTATAGCTTATTTTTCCAGCTTATTAATAAGCTCATCACCCCTTTTATATTTTTCCTAGCTTTAGTATACCACTTAGTATTTTTATAAAAAGTTTTATAATTCTACTGTTCATTAGGTATTTTTATAATTTAAATTATATTTATTAGTATTTAAATAGTTTTTAATTAATAATAAATAATTAAAAAGTCAAAAAAATAATTTTCTTTTTTTCTAAAATTTTCTTTTATTATTAGGTTCGTAAAAATATAATTTTCATGTCCGTAGGGTTTGCGTAGCATAAATTTCACGTTTTATTTTGCGCACTCGCGTTTTATTTAAATAACTTTTACGTTTTTAAATTTAGGTTACGTTATTAAAAGTAGTTTGCAAAATAAGAAAAACCAAAAAAAAAAAAAAAAGTGATAGCTTCTATTTAAGCTCTTTTGGCTTATTTTTCTGCTTATTTATAAGCAAACTTTGATTTTAAATTTTTAGATTACGTTTTGGGTTAACTAGGTTTCACGTTATTGTTAATATAGTTTGTTTAAATCGTTCTCATTCGTATTTCCTTAGCGTAATCATTCCAAACCTTTATTACCCCTTTCCTGTCCAAATTCACCCGATCACAAACCCGTTTTGATTACAATCCACACCTCGTCGGGACATAACGACCCGGGAAAATCCCTATACTTCCACGGAGATTGACTCTTAGGCAGTTTGACTTTGTTGACCATTCACCTGGTCAATTTAGTTGACCGTTTGGAGCCAATCAAAATTTGGCGCCGCTGCCGGGGAGGTCGTGCGCGTATTCTAAACGGTTTTACAGATTAGTGGATCTGGATATACACCCATTGTATATTTACCACCTTTGTTCATATTTTCCTTTTATAAAAACAAAACAGTTCCTGAAAACTTTTTAAAATTAGTTTTCAACGAACACAAAAAAACACAAAAAGATTTTCTTTCTTATAAAATGTTTTCCAAAAACTCCAAAAATATTCACCTTTACCCTCTCACATCTTTGATTCTTCATTCCTTTACCCTCTATCCTTTTGATTCTAACTTCTTCCACTTGTCCTGTAATTGATTCTAATGGCATCTCTCGATGGCGATTTCTTTGAACAAAGGGCCTTTAAGAGCAAAATTGAAAAACTTATGGCCTTGTCAAAAATGTCGAGATGTAGTGTTGATTATGATGGACCTTCGATCCCTATTCCCTCTCCGGTGAGGGAAATGGAACAAGAAACCGGGGTGACAAAGGACACTGTACTTCCCTCTGACAATGGAAGTGCTAAATACGTCCAACCTACGGTTGTCCAAAAATCTAAGCTCACAATTTCTCCTAAACAGTCAAGAATTGATCATAACCTTTCACGGTTAAAAGTTTGTCAAGCAAACGTACAGAGCTTAGGGCAATGACTGAAAAAAACGACTTGCCCAATCTTCATGTTTATCAAGAACAAAAACCCGAGACCATAACGGAAGTGGTGGAAATTCCTAGCTCTAAGAGCACACCACTTGTCCCACCTACAGATTTTATTCCTTGTGTCTATTGTGGTGAGCCACTTTTTGGTTTACCATGTCGTTGGTGTACATGTGAACAATGTGGTAATGATATTCGAGACGGAAGTTGTTTGTTTTGTGGTTCGAGGAATTCATTTGCTTATGATCCTAAACAGAACTCATTCTACGACTCTCCAAATTTTTCCAACTACCCATCACATTCATACGAGCAAGAATCATATTATCCAAACCACAATGATGCTTCGTATCAAAATACACCAAACTTTTCGTGTGAATATTGTGGAGGTCCTCACCAAGGTTTTGATTGTCAAAATAGTCAAAATTTTGGTTATGACCAATATCCATACAACTCACCGAACCAGACTCAACAGTTTAACTGTTGTGAGTACTATGGTGGCCCACACTACAGTTCTGATTGTCAATCGGGCAACAAGCTTGTCTATGAGCAGTTTCCTGATAACAATTATGACTCTAGCACATACGACTCACAGCCACATCAGTTTTACTGTTGTGAATACTGTGGAGGTCCTCACTTTAGCTCGGATTGTCAAACAAGGAATCCATTTCCTTGTAACAATTATGACTATTCAATTCAAGACCAACCTCCACAGTACCAAATGATCCAAGCAACTCCTCAAGATACCGAGCAAGACCTTTTACTAGAGGCTCGTGAAATTTTGCAAAAACTTAAGGAGGAGTTGGCTACTACATCGTTTCAAGAATCTCGTGAAAAATCAATGGCAGAATTACTTGCTGAAGAACGAGATGCTAGAAATGAAATGAGCATGGAAGAATTACTTGCTGAGCAAAGAGCCGCTAAAATACGTGCAAATCTTTGCTACGCTGCTCTATATGATGACGATGATGACAGTGATGATGATGAAGATAACATTGTCATTATTCAAAAAGATTCATCAGATTCATCAGTTGTAATTCCTTCCATTGAAAATCAGGGAGAAAATAATGTGACAAAGTCAGTAGGCGTTGATCAAATGGAACTTGAAAATTCCATAACTGCTAGTACTTCTAAACTCCCCCAGTCTATCGATATCACACCCGAAGTTCACACTCACTCTCTAAATATGGGGGATGAGCATCTTAGGACTGTTCCTCAAAAGGAATCGGACGAATTCATAAAGTCTAGTGTTGAGAACCTTGTCCCAATCCTAGGAGAGTCACAAGGAACTTTTGATCATATGTGTGATTTACCTTCTCCCCTTGAAAATCCAAAAGATCATTTTGAGACTTTCTCTGATTTTAATGATGATTGTGCATCTTATGGAGAAGTTGAGTATGAGGAGGCACCATTGCCTCATTCGGATGTTGACCCTCTTATTGAGGAGTTCACAGATGAACTTACTCACATCAATCCACTTCCATTGGGAAGTGATGATGATCTGTTTGACCTGGAAGCCGATATGGGAGAAACTGAAAACCTTTTAAACTCTAATCCCAATATCTAGCTTAGTATTTCACATGATGATGAAAATTCTTTACCTTCTGGAGACATCAGTCATGTGGAAGGATTACCTTCTGAGCTAGTCAGCTTAGAAGAAGTGAATGATGAGACTGACACTGAAATCAAGGATGAAGCACTTCGTGCAACATTATTGAATGTCAATCTCCTCATTTCAAAAATCGAGGCTTTCAAAGAGAAACCTATTTCATCTCCTATCCTCATTAAGGATAGTGATATCTTCTCCGATGATCCTATTCCGGAGTTTGAAGCCTTTACTTTTGATCCTATGGGAGAGAAGATTAGTGGCAGTACCACTTCTCGTTCTCATAATTCTCTCCCCACTTATGAATCATTTACCTTCGATGAGTTCTCCTGTGAACTCACGCACATCAATCCAGAATATGATTCATTCACATTCGATGAGTTCTCCTGTGAACTCACTCATATCATATCTCCACTGGAGTATGATAACTTCTACTTTGATCTAGACACACCCGGGATATGTCTTGATCACATGAGCTTAAATGATGAGATTCATGATGATGAATCTATGAATTTTCCTGAGGATGATAATGAGTTAGTCATGATGTTTATCATGACTTTCTTTTTCTTTTTCACCTACCGGGTGACTTCTCCTGTTCTTCACTCCTTCGGGAATGAAGACATTATATTTGACCCCGGCATCACCGCTTATAGTTTATACTTGATACGTGGGAATCGCACCAGGCTTTACCTCTCAAGGGATCTTGAGAAGCTTACAACCCCCACCAGGCAGTGTACCTGATCGTTGTAGTATAGTATAGTGACAAGTACCGGGGGATTGATCGTTCAGCTAGGAATAGTGTCGCTAGGATTAGAAAACCTAAATACTAGTTCTAAAGGTGAGGGATGATTATTTTTGTATTTTTATATTTTTTAGAAAGCAAGTAAAAATCTCGGGGTTTGAAGGATTTGGGCGGAATTAGTTGCTAGTCAACTAACCCAATACTAAAGATGCAATCAAAATAAAATACTATAAATGAAAATAAACTAAATAATACTAAGGTTGTGAGCGATAAGTGGAGAAAATGTGTTTACTTAGATTTCACTACTCCCTAGATATCTTTTACACATTAATTACTTGTTATAGTTGCGTGGATGATGGATTGTATTCCTTAATACCATTCATGGGGTGGCGCACTTAATTCCCCAATCCTATGAGTGCCTACTTCACTCCTATGTCGAGCCGGCTAAGAAGCTCCTAACATGGGATCATTAGAATTTACTCATGCATTAAATACAACCAATAAAACCTAGTGCACGTCAGTTCATGTTTCCTAAGACGTTCAAGCATGTTACCATTTGGAAGTCTGCCAGTTTTCTTAAGCCTAACATCGAAATCATTCATCCAATACAACCATAAACAAGTAATCAACACATAATTAACATCTAGGTTTCATTAGATCCAAGCAAACACAAGATAGATCTAGCCTAGCATGATGGAATTAAGACAAGTACAAGATATAGACAACCAACACATAGACATATTGATTGAATTAGAAGAATACTTATCTCAATTACACATGAAAGGGATCAAGGGCTTAGAACCCTTGAAAAACCTGTAAAATTCGTACCAAGTTTGTACTTAGGGTTTCTCCAAAACTTCTCTCTTTGTAATGTGAAAATTAGAAAACTATATATAGGAAATAGGGTCTGACGGCGTCAAGACAAATCTTGTGACGCCGTCATCTCGCCGCCAAAATACTTCTCGGACTGGCTTGATCTACTTTTGACGCCGTCATGTGTTATGCATTTCCAGGCCGTCATGCATTTTACTCTTGACACCCTACTACGTGACGCCGTCAATTCTGTACTGGGTCGTCATGGAAATTACTCTTGACGCCGTCAGAAATTCCTTCTTGACGCCGTCACCTACTGTTCCCAGCAAGGAAAATTAAGACTTTGGCGTTTTCTTCACTTTTATGCTCTAAAAACGTCTGAATTGCTTCCTTTTTCAGATTTCACTCCCAAAGTACCTAAAATCACAAAAGGAACGATTTAGGGTAATATTTGATCAAATAAATTCAATTCCGGGCTTAAATGACCCCCTAAAAACGGTTCATTTTTCGCCTCATCATATACCCTTACACTTGATATTTGCTTGTCCTCAAGCAAATGCACTTTTATTCTACTCAAAATACAAGTTAGGGGTCATTTAACACTAATATAAAAGTAATTACAACAAATAATCGTTCCACTAAAGACCAAAGACAAGCACGGAGGTCATACGCAAGCACCTCACAAATAGTGTTTAGATACTCACATCTCTCGGGTGTAATAAAGTATAAATTACAATATGGAAACGGAAGATATCTCTCACTACCTGTCATAGCAAAATAGATTACCATAGGCTTGGGAAAGGATCAAACCTCCACCACATGGCGTAAGCACCTAGGATAAACTATCAAAGAGGTCTTTTTAAAGGGTTGTAACGTTAGGTGTAGGGATATGAAATACACGGTTTTGTTGGATAAAGGAAGTTTTACTGGTGGCGAGTTAACAATCTTGGTTAATTACATGTACAAAATGGCGTTGCTAAGCCAAGACTAGACTCGATTTAAGCTAATAAATGAAAAATAACAAGAACATAAAATAAACATAGAATAAAAAGGGATGGTAGTCCGTATGTTTTTTTCTCTTTTCCTTTTTCTATTTTTTTTCTTTTTCTTGATTTTTCTATTTTTTTTTCGATTTTTTTTTATTTATTTATTTTATTTTTATTTTATTTTTTTTGCATACACTCTTTCTGATGAGTGTCTAAATACTCATCATTTTATACCAATCTGAACTGCCAAAACATCCAAAAATACTCAAATATGCATCAAAATACTTAAAATATCTTAGAAGTGTGTTTTATATGTTTCAAATGCAAAACAAACAAAAATAGATGAAAAACGTACAAAGTTTGCATAATTGGCAGTTTCAGTCCCTCAAGTTTCATAAATTGGCAAAACTAGTCCCTGGTTATTCTAAAAACATGAAAAAGTCATCAAAGGTCCTTTTTAATCATAAAGTTACATATTTAGTCCTTTGGTGCATAGTTTCATAAAATTACAAGTTTAGTCCCTATACTTTGGATATTGACATAAATGGTCCCTAGGATGTTAAAAACTTTGAGAAAAAAAATTTTGGTCCTTGTGCTATTAATCTTTTGCAGGAATGGTCCTTGGTGTGAAAATTGGTGAAATTACATAATTGGTCCCTCAAGTTTGGCAGTTTGTCAGTTTTAGTCCCCGGGTATTTAAAAAATGAAAAATATCAAAAATACCCTTGTACTATTCACATGTGACAATTTAAACCCTTATGATAAACTTTGGAAAATTACACATCATACCCTCAACTTTCAGCAATTTACATTTTTGGTCCTTGTGTAATTTCTAAAAAACCAAACCGGACCCTATTATTGTCCAAATCCAAACCCAACACAACCATTACCAAGCCCACCCTACCTTTTTTACCCAAGCCCACTATCCAGCCCAGTCCACCTTTAAATATAAAAACCGGTCAAACGACCGTTGACCCCGCCCTTCTTCCCCAATACCACCCCACACACAAAAACTCACATACCACTCATCCACCTCACCTGTTTCACTTCACCTTGGCCTCCAAACAAACTCCCACCTGTCTCTCCACCTCACACAACCCTCCAAACCCCTAAAACCCTCTCTACGCAACCAAACTGACAGTTTGACCCTTTGGCGCCAAGTTTCATATTTAAACGGTGTGGATTACTCAGACCTTATCAACGGCTAAGATGTGGTGGGAAAGGTCAAGTGGGTCCCACAAAACCCTGAAAGTATCTATAAAGAAGAAAAGAAGCACTGGGTGAAGATTATTAGAGTAGCTTTAGTTTAATATAGTCGTAGTTAGTGTAAACTTTTAATTCAGTTGTAATTTCAATTAAAACAAGCTTGTACCAGTTAATCTCATGTATTTCAATCCTTAATTCAAGTTAATTTCAAGTTTCAGTTGCTATCTCAATTTATGCCATTTTCAAGTTTGATCAAAATCACAAAAAGTTCAAGTGTTGTTATTAGTTGTAGCTAAGTCATTTCATAAGCTCATATAAGCTCTGACAAAGCCTAAATAAGCTTTGGAATACCCCAGTTGTATGTTTAGTTTATAAAAGTAGAAAATACTAAAAAATCAAATAAAATAGTGAAAAATAGAAAAATCAAGTGAACAAGAAGGTGGAAGCAAGGAGCAGGGAGTATTTTTGGAATTTCATGGTTTAGAGTCCTATGGGGGACTTTAGGAAGTGAGATTGGTCCATGGTTCTTTGTCTCTCAGTTTGAAACTCAACTGTAAGGAATTCTTCAATTTTTAGCTTTACTAGTTTTAATGTTTTTGTAGTGTAATTTTAATTCAAATAAGCTTTAATATAGTTAACTTAATCTGTTTCAAGTTTTTAAATCATAGTTATAGTTTTAGATTTAAAGTTGTGGTGTAAACTGTCATCTAAGGTAGTGTTTGGATAGGTTGGTTCAGCTGAGCTTTTGAGCTTTTCTGTGCTCATAACCTTTTGAGACTTCTTTCTTAAGTTCATAAGATCACAATTAAACTATTGCATTAGTAGTTTTAAAAGCAAAAGTCAAAATACTAGTGTAAGTTCCCTCATAGTCAACTGTGAGGGATTTGAGATCCACAAACCATCAATTTAGCTTATAAGTTGTATCTTTATCTTAATTTAGGTTAATGATAGCTTAATATAACATATACAGTTAGTAGTGAGTGTTAGAAATCCAAAAAAGTCAAGGTTCTAAGTTTCATCAAAAGTCAAATTGACAGCTTCTCAGATTTTCTCAAAACTTCAAGGAATTTTGTAGAATTGTGTATCAGGCTTTAGAATCTCAAATTGGTTGTAGTAATAATCTACCAGCTCATCTTTAAGTTCCTACATAGCTTATATTTTTAGCATTTTTCCCCTGGGCCCCACTCAACCTCAAAATCACTTGCAGGGATAACTCATCCCCTGTGCAACAGTTATCAGGCCATCACCACCACTATGGTGGTGATTTGTGACCACCACAGTGGGCCCCAGACCTCCAATCTTGTACCATTCAACCCCCTCCTACCAGGGAACAATAGTTGACCACTTGGTTGACCTGAAACTCAGTGGACCCCACTTGGATTTGCCTTGATCTTTGTCTCATTTTTCTGTCTCAGTCCACAATAAGCAAGTGCTTATTGTGGCTTATTGGCTTATTCAGTGTTCCATTTGTGCTTTTTCTAGCTTATATAGGTTTAATTAACTAAGTTGAACTGGATTTTACTCTTGTGGACCCCACATAAGTCAGTTTTAGCTCATTAGCTTCTTTGGTCAACCAAAGTCAACTGTGGTAGCATTAAGCTTCCACAGTGCTTAATTTTAGCTTATAAAATAATTGTTTTTATTAAAGTTATTTATTTTTATGTATATAATATATTTGTAAAAGAAAATTCAAGAAAAGACAACATAAAAATAAGTGATAGTTTCTATTTAATATAATTTAATTTTAATTTTCATTTTTAGATTTTTATTAAGTAAGTTATGTTTTTATATTTTTATTAATTTCCTTTTAGGTTAAAGTATTTTTAATAATTTTCTCAGATTTTTATTTTGTAATTTAGTATTTATTAGAATTAATAATAGTTTTATTAATAATTAATCAATAATTAAGTTATAAATAGCATAATTAATTTTTATAAGGTAACACCTAGTTTTTATATTTTTTCTAGCTTTTATAAGTTACAAAATAGTTTTATAATTTTTTTTCATAATTTTCTAAGTCACTTTAGTATTATTTGTAATTCAAAATAGTTTAATTAGTTTAATTAATATAAATAGTTTTTAATTAATAGAAAATCTATAAAAAGACAAAAATATTTATTTTTATTTTTTACACTATTCATCAAGTTCTAATTTAAGTTTAGAAATTATTTTTGTAAGTTTTTAGTTTAATTTGTAGTATTTATTATTTTTAGTTTGATATAAATTAGTTTTAATTAAATAGTTAAATAGTTTTTAATTAAATAATAAATAATAAATAATAAAATAATCTAAAAAATAATTTTCTTTTTAATATAATTTTATTTTAAGTTTAAGTTTATAGAATTTTCATTTTTAACCCCTGTAGTTTATTTTTCATAAAACTCACCGTTTTCTCAGTACGCAATCGCGTCTGATTTTAATTTGGTGTACGTTTAAACGTTTTAGATATCTAGGTTTACGTAACAACTCTTATAGTTTACTTAAGTCATTTTATTTTATAAAACCTTAGATTAATCACACATACACACTTTATTCATATCCCTGTTCACATTCACTGATCACAGATTCGTTTTTAATAAAACATCGCACACCTCGTTGGGACATTACGACCCGGGGAAACACTGTATTCCACGGAAGCATTTGCCTTAGACTTTTTGACTTGTTGACCATTACCTGGTTAATATTATCTGACCGTTTGAGGCGAATCAAAATTTAGCGCCGCTGCCGGGGAGGTTATGCGCTTATTCTAAACGATTTTGCGTATTAGTGAACCTGAATACACGCTCATTGTATATTTACCCATCCTTATTCATATTATTATCATATAAAAACAAAACTATTCCTGAAAACTTTTTAAAATCAGTTTTCAACGAACACAAAAAACACAAAAATAATTTTCCTTCTTATTAGTACTACAAAATTTTTCAAAAATACCAAAAATATTCACCTTTACACTCCTACCTATTTGATTCTTCATTTCTCACCCCTTAAACCCTTTGATTCTTTCTATGTCTTATTCTCACCCTCTTGTCTGTCAATGCTGTGGTAGTCCTTATAATGGTGGTAATTGCCCCAGTTGTGGCATGGTAGAGTCAGGAAACGGGTCTGTCTATAACCAGAATCCCTATTCCTACCCTGACATGACTGATTCATTCCACCAACTTCCACACCATAAGACTCAGCAGTTCAACTGTTGTGAGTACTGTGGAGGTCCACACTTTAGCTCTGATTGTCAAACAAGGAATCCATTTCCTTGTAACAATTACAACTATCCGTTTCAAGACCCACCTCCACAGTGCCAAATGATTCAAGCAACTCCTCATATCCAGCAAGACCCTTGTCTTGAGGTTCTTGAGAAAATCAAAGATCTTAAGGAGGAGTTATCTAATATTTTGCTTCGCCATGAGCCAAGTTCTTCTTGTGAGTATTGCGGAGGCCCTCACTACAGCTCTGATTGTCAAACTAGGAATCAGTTTGTCTATGAACAGGTTCCTTGTAACAATCATAAATTTGGTTTTAACCAGCCTTCATAGTACACAAACCCTCAACCACTTCCTCAGGACGAGTTAGCTAAAGCTGAATTGATTACTAAAATGCTGATTAATCAAACTCAATTCAACCAAACCATTCAAGATGGAATAAACAGTCTTAAGGATCAGATTCTTAGGAAACAAAACCTCTTGTTAACTCATTACATCAGGAGGATGAAAGTGATGAGGATGAACCAATTGAAGAAGAAAACTCAAAGGACCCTTCAGATATCTTGATAATGGGGGACAAGCAATTCAAAGTAACTCCTCTTAAGGAAATAAATGTCCTTGTTCCAATCCCAAAGCTATCTGAGGAACCTTTTGATTCAACTTCAGTTGAAGCTACTTCAGTAGAAATACAGGGAGAAAAGAATTTAACTGAATCACTAGCAGTAGAAATAATGGAACTTGTAGAATCCATAACTGCTAGTCCTTCTCATCTCCCTGAGTCTACTGTTATCACACCCGAGGTTCCTACTCACTCTCTGAGCATGGGGGACGAGCATCTTGACACAATTCCTGCAAAGGAATCTGACGAATTCATAAAGTCTAGTGTTGAGAACCTTGTCTTAATCCCAAGTGAGTCACAGGGAATTCTTGATCATGTGTGTGATATCCCTCCCCCTCTTGTCTTTCCAAATAATCATATTGAGACGTTCTGTGATTCTGATGAGGACTATTCTTTATCTTGTGGAGACATAAGTTATGTGGGGGAATTGCCTTCTGAGCTTGTCAACTCAGAAGAAGAGAATGACGAAGAAATAATCCAAGACGAAGCTCTTCGTCTTACATTATTAAATGCTAATCTTCTCATTTCTACAATCGAGGCTTTCAATGAAAGGCCTATTTCATCTCCTATCCCCGTCAAGGATAGTGAGCTTTTGATCAATGATTCTATTCTGGAATTGCAAACGTTCCATTTTGATCAAACGGGAGAGAAGATAAGTGGTATCACCACTTCTCATTCTTATAATTCTCTTCCCGTTTATGAATCATTTACTTTTGAGGAGTTCCCCAGTGAACTCACTCAAATCAATCCCGAATACGAATCATTCACCTTTGAGGAGTTCTCCGATGAACTCACTAATATCATATCTCCTCCGGAGTATGATAATTTCTATTTTGATCTAGACATACCCATAATATGTCTTGATCAAACGAGCTTAAAAGAGGAGATTCATGAAACAATGAATTCTCCTATTGAAGATGAGGAGTTAATCATGATTTTCATCATGATTTTCTTCCTTTTCTTCATATATTCTATTCCTTATCCTATTCTTCACTCTTTTGGGAGTGAAGACATTATCTTTGACCCCGGCATTCTCATTTATAAATTATGAGCCGGGTACTTATCTCATCGGTGTGGAACTTTCACGTGCTTCAATGTTTATCCAAACCTCTTGAATGAAAGTCCGATTGAGATTGTTCCTTCCACATCATGCTTCCCCATGGACAAATGAATTCGGGGTCGAGTCAAGCTAGCGACTCGATAATCAAAAACAGTAGCATTTACTTAGGGTTTTCACCCTAAGTGTGGGGGAAATACTAACCCACATGTTATATATTTATATCCTAAAAAAAAAAAAAAAAGTGTAAATATATTGATAGCTTCTATTTAAGAAGTTTTATCTAAAAAAATATATGTATGTATATACACATAAAATAATGGCTACAAATATTTCTTTCTTACGTTCTAAGTGTTGGTTTAACACCCGGTACTTTGAATATTGAGGACAATATTCAGTTCTAAGTGTGGGGGGAGATTCGTTATTTTAACGAATTTAAACACATGTTCCATCAAGAACCCCTATTTTAGCCAAAATTTTAATATTTTTTCTCACTTAGAACGCAATAAATGGTTATCAGTCCGCCATGTCTAACCAACATAAGGATTGGCTAATCCAGGAGCAAACGGTTCTTGGTAAAGATAACTCAAACCCGTTGATGGCTTGCAATTTGCCAAAAATTGTATGGTTCCTCAACTCCCCATCATCCTCAAAAGATAATGAGTTGGCTAGCCCGCAAGATTATGGCTTGTGGTAAAGGCAGTGGAAAAACCATAATTGGTAATCAGCTCACCAAGATGTTGACTATTCCATCAAGAGTTGGCTAGTCCAGAAGCAAACGGCTTTTGGTAAAGACTAATCAAATCCGTTGACAGCTGGTGGTTTGCTCAAAACCACACGGTTATCAGGTGTGCCACAGTTCTTACACCTGGCTACTCCAGAAGTGATGGCTTTTGGTAAAGAGTTTCTCAAATCCATTAAGTTTTTCTCAAAAGATTGCTAGGGACTAGCAATAGTTTAGTGTGGGGATTGATGAGTGTCTAAATACTCATCATTTTATACCAATCTGAACTGCCAAAACATCCAAAAACACTCAAATATACATCAAAATACTTAAAATATCTTAGAAGTGTGTTTTATATATTTCAACTGCAAAACAAACAAAAATAGATGAAAAAACGTACAAAGTTTGCATAATTGGCAGTTTCAGTCCCTCAAGTTTCATAAATTGGCAAAACTAGTCCCTGGTTATTCTAAAAACATGAAAAAGTCATCAAAGGTCCTTTTTAATCATAAAGTTACATATTTAGTCCTTTGGTGCATAGTTTCATAAAATTACAAGTTTAGTCCCTATACTTTGGATATTGACATAAATGGTCCCTGGGATGTTAAAAACTTTGAGAAAAGCAATTTTGGTCCTTGTGCTATTAATCTTTTGCAGGAATGGTCCTTGGTGTGAAGTTTGGTGAAATTACATAATTGGTCCCTCAAGTTTGGCAGTTTGTCAGTTTTAGTCCCCGGGTATTTAAAAAATGAAAAATATCAAAAATACCCTTGTACTATTCACATGTGACAATTTAAACCCTTATGATAAGCTTTGGAAAATTACACATCATACCCTCAACTTTCAGCAATTTACATTTTTGGTCCTTGTGTAATTTCTAAAAAACCAAACCGGACCCTATTATTATTATTGTCCAAATCCAAACCCAAACCCAACACAACCATTACCAAGCCCACCCTACCTTTTTTACCCAAGCCCACTATCCAGCCCAGTCCACCTTTAAATATAAAAACCGGTCAAACGACCGTTGACCCCGCCCTTCTTCCCCAATACCACCCCACACACACAGACTCACATACCACTCATCCACCTCACCTGTTTCACTTCACCTTGGCCTCCAAATAAACTCCCACCTGTCTCTCCACCTCACACAACCCTCCAAACCCCTAAAACCCTCTCCACGCAACCAAACTGACAATTTGACCCTATGGCGCCAAGTTTCATATTTAAACGGTGTGGATTACTCAGACCTTATCAACGACTAAGATATGGTGGGAAAGGTCAAGTGGGTCCCACAAAACCCTGAAAGTATCTATAAAGAAGAAAAGAAGCACTGGGTGAAGATTATTAGAGTAGCTTTAGTTTAATATAGTCGTAGGTAGTGTAAACTTTTAATTCAGTTGTAATTTCAATTAAAACAAGCTTGTACCAGTTAATCTCATGTATTTCAATCCTTAATTCAAGTTAATTTCAAGTTTCAGTTGCTATCTCAATTTATGCCATTTTCAAGTTTGATCAAAATCACAAAAAGTTCAAGTGTTGTTATTAGTTGTAGCTAAGTCATTTCATAAGCTCATATAAGCTCTGACAAAGCTTAAATAAGCTTTGGAATACCTCAGTTGTCTGTTTAGTTTATAAAAGTAGAAAATACTAAAAAATCAAATAAAATAGTGAAAAATAGAAAAATCAAGTGAACAAGAAGGTGGAAGCAAGGAGCAGGGAGTATTTTTGGAATTTCATGGTTTAGAGTCTTATGGGGGACTTTAGGAAGTGAGATTGGTCCATGGTTCTTTGTCTCTGAGTTTGAAACTCAACTGTAAGGAATTCTTCAATTTTTAGCTTTACTAGTTTTAATGTTTTTGTAGTGTAATTTTAATTCAAATAAGCTTTAATATAGTTAACTTAATCTGTTTCAAGTTTTTAAATCATAGTTATAGTTTTAGATTTAAAGTTGTAGTGTAAACTGTCATCTAAGGTAGTGTTTGGATAGGTTGGTTCAGCTGAGCTTTTGAGCTTTTCTGTGCTCATAACCTTTTGAGACTTCTTTCTTAAGTTCATAAGATCACAATTAAACTGTTGCATTAGTAGTTTTAAAAGCAAAAGTCAAAATACTAGTGTAAGTTCCCTCACAGTCAACTGTGAGGGATTTGAGATCCACAAACCATCAATTTAGCTTATAAGTTGTATCTTTATCTTAATTTAGGTTAATGATAGCTTAATATAACATATACAGTTAGTAGTGAGTGTTAGAAATCCGAAAAAGTCAAGGTTCTAAGTTTCATCAAAAGTCAAATTGACAGCTTCTCAGATTTTCTCAAAACTTCAAGGAATTTTGTAGAATTGTGTATCAGGCTTTAGAATCTCAAATTGGTTGTAGTAATAATCTACCAGCTCATCTTTAAGTTCCTACATAGCTTATATTTTTAGCATTTTTCCCCTGGGCCCCACTCAACCTCAAAATCACTGGCAGGGATAACTCATCCCCTGTGCAGCAGTTATCAGGCCATCACCACCACTTTGGTGGTGATTTGTGACCACCACAGTGGGCCCCAAACCTCCAATCTTGTACCATTCAACCCCCTCCTACCAGGGAACAATAGTTGACCACTTGGTTGACCTGAAACTCAGTGGACCCTACTTGGATTTGCCCTTGATCTTTGTCCCATTTTTCTGTCTCAGTCCATAATAAGCAAGTGCTTATTGTGGCTTATTGGCTTATTCAGTGTTCCATTTGTGCTTTTTCTAGCTTATATAGGTTTAATTAACTAAGTTGAACTGGATTTTACTCTTGTGGACCCCACATAAGTCAGTTTTAGCTCATTAGCTTCTTTGGTCAACCAAAGTCAACTGTGGTAGCATTAAGCTTCCACAGTGCTTAATTTTAGCTTATAAAATAATTGTTTTTATTAAAGTTGTTTATTTTTAGGTATAAAATAGATTTGTAAAAGAAAATTCAAGAAAAGACAACATAAAAATAAGTGATAGTTTCTATTTAATATAATTTAATTTTAATTTTCATTTTTAGATTTTTATTAAGTAAGTTGTGTTTTTATATTTTTATTAATTTCCTTTTAGGTTAAAGTATTTTTTAATAATTTTCTCAGATTTTTATTTTGTAATTTTGTATTTATTAGAATTAATAATAGTTTTATTAATAATTAATCAATAATTAAGTTATAAATAGCATAATTAATTTTTATAAGGTAACACCTAGTTTTTATATTTTTTTCTAGCTTTTATAAGTTATAAAATAGTTTTATAAGTTTTTTTCATAATTTTCTAAGTCATTTTAGTATTATTTGTAATTCAAAATAGTTTAATTAGTTTAATTAATATAAATAGTTTTTAATTAATAGAAAATCTATAAAAAGACAAAAATATTTATTTTTATTTTTTACACTATTCTTCAAGTTCTAATTTAAGTTTAGAAATTATTTTTGTAAGTTTTTAGTTTAATTTGTAGTATTTATAATTTTTAGTTTGATATAAATTAGTTTTAATTAAATAGTTAAATAGTTTTTAATTAAATAATTAATAATAAATAATAAAATAATCTAAAAAATAATTTTCTTTTTAATATAATTTTATTTTAAGTTTAAGTTTATAGAATTTTTATTTTTAACCCCTGTAGTTTATTTTTCTTAAAACTCACCTTTTTCTCAGTACGCAATCGCGTCTGATTTTAATTTGGTGTACGTTTAAACGTTTTAGATATCTAGGTTTATGTAACAACTCTTATAGTTTATTTAAGTCATTTTATTTTATAAAACCTTAGATTAATCACACACACACACTTTATTCATATCCCTGTTCACATTCACTGATCACAGATTTGTTTTTAATAAAACATCGCACACCTCGTTGGGACATTACGACCCGGGGAAACACTGTATTCCACGGAAGCATTTGCCTTAGACTGTTTGACTTGTTGACCATTACCTGGTTAATATTATCTGACCGTTTGAGGCGAATCACTTACCCTCCCATCCAAAATAATACATCATAGGGAATGAACATTCCCCTTACACTTGAATTTTTACATACTTTACAATAAACTAAACTAATGACTCAAATTAAGAAAATCAAAACACTTGGAGCACTTTTATGATTAACGTACATATGGGGGTAATAATATGATGTTCTTCCCCATTACTCCATAAAATAAGTACTTACCCATGAGTCCCAATCGTCCCAAAACAATATGTACAAGGATATGACTCGACTTAGCAACCATGTAATCAATTAGATAGTTAACTTAGGGTATAACAAATAACAATAATGCACTAAAGATGAGTGCATACACGGAAGGCTAAGGCGATTTGGGTGTACATTTAAGTGGGGTGTAACAAATTCTTCCTTTAAGTAAAATGCTTAAAGTTAGAAACGAAAAGATAGGCTCGGAGGGGTGTACTAGGGGTTTCGTGTACTAAAAATGAGTACAATGCTAAGGGTGTGGGAAAAATTAGTTGACTTAACTAGCCAAGTAATATGACTTAAACGGTCAAGTAATTATGATACGGGTTTAACACAAGGGTGATCCTAATGCCTCTTATCATGTAGTAAATCCTACCACACGCATGTAGTCTCACTAGCGGTCTCGGGATGCATCACTAACGCAAGTTCTAGAATTTAAATGCTACCGGTACACTCATAAGCGCTAATAGTAAATGCTTTTCCTATCAAATCTAAAGGCGAACCTCACATATTTGGGTGGAAAATTTTTCTGAATATACGGTTTTGTGCTAGTCATACAATCTCCTATCCATGAGACGCTTGCTATGGCTAAAGTTTCACTCCTAAATATTGTAAAAAAATTTAAATTTGGCACTAAAATTGCACTAACAAGTATTTCTCATAGTTTTATTACACATCTACTATTAAACAAAATATACTCAAGCGAAAGTGCATATGTAAGGTATCATCATTTTACCCTCCCCTTACACTTAAGATGAACATTGTCCCCAATGTTCAAGTAAAGAATGTAAAAGTGAAATAAGTAAAACAAATGAAATCAAATACTCCCCTGATTCGCTCGGTATGGATAATAAGGTGGCCAGGTTAAATCTTCCTCCAAGAAAATGAACAATCAAAGCTTCCCTTTCAGAATATAAATCATCTTCTTGTCATACATAACCTATAAATCCTGAGAAAATAGACAAGACAACCTCGCATAAAATCGGCGGCAACCTATATAAGTTACTAAATCCTAGAAAACAAAATAAGATATAATGCTTGTGGAATGAAGTTTGCAGATCTCCTGGAGATTATAAAACTTAATAATTCACAAAAACCATAAGACTCCGTTAAAAAAACAAAACCGGTAAAATTTCCAGATTTTTACACGTGACGCCGTCAAGAGTTAACTCGTGACGCTGTCAGAAGTGACCTGCAGAAATTCTTATGTTAAGTTTCCGGAAAATTTCTGGAAAAACTTGGTCCTACTTCCTGGAAAATCCTGCAAAACTTCATTATGACTCAATACAAGCATTTGACTCTAACAAATACGAATATACATGTTCATTTAATATTGTGGAGAATCATGATCGGTTTGTTTCTTAAAAACATATTTGGGGTTTCCCCTTACACTTATCTTTTGCAAAAATACTTTTAGGTGGAGTTAAGACTAGGCCAAAACAACAAAGTAAAGTATTTCCACTATTTAGTTTAGAAACATGATCTACCAACAATAAAAATAAAGCATGCATACGGAAGCAAATAACAAACAAACAAAATAAAATCACACTAAACATGGGTTGCCTCCCAAGAAGCGCTTTTCTTTATTTACGAGTCTTGTAGCTAGACTCAAGGTCATGGGTTACTACGTGACACGGGTGAGTTCCTCATTGAGGACATCCTTGGGATCAAACTTGGGTTTCAACTTCCTATCGGTTTCCTTAGTATGGTATGACCTTTCAAACTTTTCTCCATCCGGATCATACAAAGTCATCCTCATATGCCATGATCCGTCACCTTCTTTAGGTGGCTTGTCCCACCTCCATTTACACTTGTCTCCCTCTCTTTTCCACTTATTCATCTCTATATTAATAGGCATTACACTCAAGAACTCAATCATCTTCCTAAAGACTAAGGGGTCCTTAAAGGGATCTAGCTCTTCATCTCTAGCTATGAGTTGTTCTACCGAATGTGTCTTTTCAACGAAATCTTTCTCTAGATAAAATGGGCATTGAGGTCCTATGAAGTTCCTTTCTATCCAAGGTCCATGTCTAGATGGTCTCCTATTCATCTCTACCCAATGCGGTGTCGGTTCATCATCACAATCATAACTATGCTTCTTCACATCGTACACCGACCAAGTATCGCCTTCACCTACCGCTATCTTAGACTCCTTACAGTCAATCATGGCGCTAGCGGTTGCTAAAAACCCTCTTCCTACTAATAATGGGCATGTAGTGTCACTAACCATGTCTAGGACGTGAAAATCCGCTAATATAGTTAACTTTCCTATGTGAACAACTACATCCTTAATCATTCCAACCGGGTGGGCAATACTCCCATCCGCTAGCCCTATCAATACCTCCGTTTCCTCTAACTTTCCTAGCTTAAGAGCAGTGAATAAGGATAAGGGAATCAAGTTGAGGCTTGACCCTAAATCGGCTAGTGTGTCGAAAGCTTCGGATCTTCCTATCTTACAAGGCAAAACAAATATACCCGGATCATCAAGATTTTTAGGCAACTTGTTTTGAACGAAGGCGGTCCCATTTTTACCTAGTTTAAACTTCTCATATTTTTCTAGGAGGGCACTATAGTAAGGAGCACGCGCTAAGACATCAATGACGGGGAGTTCAAGGTGAAGTTCTTTGAATTCATCGTCAAGGTCTTGCGTAGGAGGTGTTTCAACTATACTTTTGACCGGTTCTATATCAGGTGTTTTATTTGATTGGTCCTTTTGAAGAATTTGGTTTCGTTTGAAACACATGCTCGTTGACTTAACCGAGTAGTATTGTGGACACGAAGTGGGTGACGAAACTGAAGATATGGAATTAACGTTTAGTTTCGGATTCTTGACCGTGTCGCTTGGGAGTGCTCCCATTTCTCGGTCATTAAGAACATTCAACAATGCGTCAATTTTTGTGGTCATCTCACTTTGCTTTTGTTTGAAATCGGCTTCAAACTTAGATATGCGAGCTTCTTGAGATGCCATGAATTTTGACATCAATCCTTCAAGATTTTTGGTACTACCATAGTTGTTAGAAGGATTGTTGTTGAAAGTACGGTTGGAGGGTGGACCGTTTGGTTGGTAACGATTAGGCGGATTGGAAGAATTGGGTTGATTTTGTTTCCACCTAAGGTTTGGGTGATTTTTCCAAGAGGGGTTATATGAATCACCGTAAGGGTTTGGCTTGGGCTTGAAAGTGTACCACTTATCTCCCGCTTCATCGGTACGCGTGGATGCGTAGTCCGCAAAAGCTATTCCGAGGAGTTCCACACAATCACGAGTGTCATGGGGACCACTGCATAATTCGCATGAAGAAGTGATTTTGTTCACTTGGCTTGAAGGCTTAGGAGCTTCATAGGATTTCATGAGAAACTTGACTTGGTCCTCAAGTTCCATGATCCTACGGTCGGGAGTGCTAGAATTGTTCGAAGGCAAAGATATTGCCTTGACAGTTTTGTTCAAATCACGGGGATCATTCCAACTTTCGTTGTCATAGAGAGCAAGATCTTCTATGAGTTCCCATGATTGTTCCGCACTTAGATCACGTAGCTTACCACCGGCCGATTGGTCAATGGCCCGCCTCGTGGTGAGATCGATATGGTCATAAAAAATTTGGACTTAGAGCCAAAGATCTATGCCATGATGAGGGACTTTGTGGAGTAAGTCCTTGAAACGAGTCCATGCTTCATAAAGAGATTCATTTTGACGTTGTTGGAACATCAAGATGTCATTTCTAAGTTTAGTAGTTCTCCCCGGTGGGAAAAATTGAGCAAGGAAACGAGTGATGAGATCATCCCATGTGGTGATGGATCCCGCGGGTAAACGCTCAAGCCATTGACTAGCTTGATCCCGTAGAGAGAATTGGAATAGGCGTAATCGGGTTGTCTCTCTAGTTTCAACATCTAGGTCTATGGAATCTACGATTTTGAGGAAGTCCTTAAGATGTTGGTTTGGATCTTCGGAACAAAGTCCATGGAATGCACATCCGCTTTGCACCAACCGGAATGTGTCGGATCGCAAGGGAGTCACATTGGCTCCGGTGAGCTCAATGGTGTTTCGGTAGCCTTGGTGGCTAGGTCGGGAATACTCTCCTAAGGTTCGGGGCCTAAGAGGTTCTAGTGGTGGGTTTTGTTGTGGTGGGATGACGGGTTTAAAGATGTTCTCGTTGTCCATGATGTCGGGTGGTGAAGAGTTACGAACAAAGATACAAAGAAATAAGATAGACTAAAGAAAACCTAAAAATAAAAATAAAAATAAAATCTTACTAGTAAGGAATCTAGCAAGTAGACCTAATAAAAAGAGATTCTAACCTAGACAATAACTATTCCCCGGGCTGCGACGCCAAAAACTTGATACGTGGGAATCGCACCAGGCTTTACCTCTCAAGGGATCTTGAGAAGCTTACAACCCCCACCAGGCAGTGTACCTGATCGTTGTAGTATAGTATAGTGACAAGTACCGGGGGATTGATCGTTCAGCTAGGAATAGTGTCACTAGGATTAGAAAACCTAAATACTAGTTCTAAAGGTGAGGGATGATTATTTTTGTATTTTTATATTTTTTAGAAAGCAAGTAAAAATCTCGGGTTTGAAGGATTTGGGCGGAATTAGTTGCTAGTTAACTAACCCAATACTAAAGATGCAATCAAAATAAAATACTAGAAATGAAAATAAACTAAATTATACTAAGGTTGTGAGCGATAAGTGGAGAAAATGTGTTTACTTAGATTTCACTACTCCCTAGATATCTTTTACACGTTAATTACTTGTTATAGTTGCGTGGATGATGGATTGTATTCCTTAATACCATTCATGGGGTGGCGCACTTAATTCCCCAATCCTATGAGTGCCTACTTCACTCCTATGTCGAGCAGGCTAAGAAGCTCCTAACATGGGATCATTAGAATTTACTCATGCATTAAATACAACCAATAAAACCTAGTGCACGTTAGTTCATGTTTCCTAAGACGTTCAAGCATGTTACCATTTGGAAGTCTGCCAGTTTTCTTAAGCCTAACATCGAAATCATTCATCCAATACAACCATAAACAAGTAATCAACACATAATTAACATCTAGGTTTCATTAGATCCAAGCAAACACAAGATAGATCTAGCCTAGCATGATGGAATTAAGACAAGAACAAGATATAGACAACCAACACATAGACATATTGATTGAATTAGAAGAATACTTATCTCAATTACACATGAAAGGGATCAAGGGCTTAGAACCCTTGAAAAACCTGTAAAATTCGTACCAAGTTCGTACTTAGGGTTTCTCCAAAACTTCTCTCTTTTTAATGTGAAAATTAGAAAACTATATATAGGAAATAGGGCCTGACGGCGTCAAGACAAATCTTGTGACGCCGTCATCTCGCCGCCAAAATACTTCTCGGACTGCCTTGATCTACTTTTGACGCCGTCATGTGTTATGCATTTCCAGGTTGTCATGCATTTTACTCTTGACGCCCTACTACGTGACGCCGTCAATTTTGTACTGGGTCGTCATGAAAATTACTCTTGACGCCGTAAAAAATTCCTTCTTGACGCCGTCACCTACTGTTCCCAGCAAGGAAAATTAAGACTTTGGCGTTTTCTTCACTTTTATGCTCTAAAAACGTCCGAATTGCTTCCTTTTTCAGATTTCACTCCCAAAGTACCTAAAATCACAAAAGGAACGATTTAGGGTAATATTTGATCAAATAAATTCAATTCCGGGCTTAAATGACCCCCTAAAAACGGTTCATTTTTCGCCTCATCAATACTATTTAAAGCCAGGGTCTGTATATCTCATCGGTGTGGAACTTTCACGTGCTTCCAATGTTTATCCAAACATCTTGAATGAAATTCTGATAGAAATTCTCTTTTCCACATCATGCTTCTCCATGAACAAATGAATTCGGGGTCGAGTCAAGCTAGCGACTCGGTAAACAAAAACAGTAGCATGCATATAGGGTTTTCACCCTAAGTGTGGGGGAATTACCCCTACTGTGGTTACAAATAAAGTGAAAAACAAAATTGTGTTTCCACATTTAGCTTGTAATGTTGCCCTTTTATGTTCAAAGAGTCGGCATAATAGCCCGGACATTGAATATTGAGGACAATATTCAATTCTAAGTGTGGGGGGGGGGGGGGGGGGGGGAATTCTAGCGAATTTTATCACATTTTACCATCTAGTACCCCCGTTTTTGACCAAAAAATTTTAAAATTTTTTTCACTAAAGTTTAAAATTTTTGTGGTTATCAGTCCGCCGTGTCTAAACGATAAAAGGATTGGCTAATCCAGGAGCAAACGACTCTTAGTAAAGATATATCAAATCCGTTGATGGCTTGCAATTTGCCCAAAATTGTATCGTAAATCAACTCGCCATATCCAAAAATGTGAATGAGTTGGCTAGCCCGCAAGATTATGGCTTGTGGTAAAGGCAGTGGAAAAACCATAATTGGTAATCAGCTCACCAAGATGTTGACTTTGTCCATCAAGAGTTGGCTAGTCCAGAAGCAAACGACTTTTGGTAAAGACAAATCAAATCCGTTGATAGCTAGTGGTTTGCTCAAAATCACATGGTTATCAGGTGGACCATAGTTCTTGCTTGAATCGATACATCTGGCTACTCCAGAAGTAATGGCTTTTGGTAAAGAGATTTAAATCCATTAAGTTTTCTCAAAAAGATTGCTAGGGACTAGCAATAGTTTAGTGTGGGGGATTGATGAGTGTGTAAATACTCATCATTTTTATCGTATCTGAACTGCCAAAACATCAAAAAACACTCAGAAATGCATCAAAATACAGAATTTATCCCAAAAGTGTGTTTTATTTGTTTTAGATGCAAAATGTTTAAAAGCAAATGAAAAACGAACAAAGTTTGCATAATTAGCAGTTTCAGTCCCTCAAGTTACAAAAATTGACAAAACTAGTCCCTAAAGGTTTAAAATGAAAGAAAAGTCAAGCCAAGCCCTTTGGAATTCAAAAGTTGTAAAAATAATTCCTTGGGGGAAAAGTTTGAGAAAATTGCAATTTAGTCCCTAAAGTTTCAAAAATGGCAAAAATGGTCCCTGGGTTTTCAAAGATGGAAAATTATCATTCAAAACCTTTGTACTATTTAGACTTGGCAAAATAAACCATTTTTGATAACTTTTGGAAATTTACACTTTTACCCCCTAAAAATCCAAAAATGACACAAATGGTCCTTGGAAGTTTAAAATTGGAAATTATACATTTGTGGCCATTGGGAAATTAATTTGTGGCAAGTTTAATCCTTTTGATAATTTTGGAATATTGGCAGAATACACCCTTCAAATTCAGATTTTTACATAGATGGTCTGTTGGGATCATACTTTTGGATTTAGTCAAGTCTCGGTCATTGCATTTTGTAATAGGTTGCTTTAGTATTTATTTCATTATGTTTCATGTTACAAGGCTTATGTATTAAAGCCCTATGGGCTTAAAAGCCCATGTATTAGAGAGATAAGGGAGGAAGGAAGTGTTGCCCTAACTCCTCCCTTATAAATAGAAAGCTTATGTAAACATAATGTTTGTTGGTTATTTGATTATCTTAAGGAAACTCTTGCTCTTTCACTTTTCACATTGTCTCATAATCAACCATCTCTCATTCTCATCTTATTTCTTTTTAAATCATACTTGTGTTTACATAAATGGTGACCTAACAAGTGGTATCATTCGCCAAATAGAGATTGAAGTGTGTTTCCTTGTATTAACGTGGGTATTTGGTGCTTATTCTTCATCTTTTTGCATTTTTCTTGGTTTCTTTCACTCAAATCTTGAAGCTTTGATAAGTTTCAAGGTTGATATAGTGATTTGAAGCTTAGTTGTTGCATAAAGTTGTGTTTTTTAAGGTTTTTTTTTAAGGTTTTATAGCTTCTTTGATATTGGAAAACTAGTTTTTGGTAGCAAAATCTTCAATAGTTAGTGTTTTCTAAGTATTGGTGAAGTTATTTGATCAAAAGTACCTTATTTTCTAAGCATTTTTTCTTCAAAAATTTGAGATTTTTCAAGTTTCTGACCAGTTTACGCGTAACTCTAGTGAACAGTACGATTATAAAGCTGTAAACAGTACTTTTTGTCCTTTCTACGAGTAACTTTTGGCTAAAACCCTTTTCTTACACGTAACTAAGGTCAAAACCCTGATCTTACGAGTAACTTGGAAGTCTACGACTAAAAACCTACGAGTAAATTCAATTTCTACGCGTAAGTGGGAATTCCTACGCACAAGACAGATCCTACGCCTAAGCTTTACGCATAAGTTTTTTCTTACGCGTAAGTTTCAGTATCTACGCTTAAATTTCAACAAAGATCTTCTCCTTGTGTTACGGTGACTCAGTACTTCCCTAGCTTGGATAAGTTAGTGGAATACTTCGACTTCGGATATCTTTCAAGCTTGGATAAGTTTGGAAGATTTATTTGGTTGTTTAACCTTACGCATAAGCCAAAGCTTACGCGTAAAGAGTAAACTTACGCCTAAACTTATTGTTTACGCATAACTAACTCTTTACGCATAACCTAACAGTTTACGCGTAAGATTATAGTTACGCGTAAGAATTCTACTTACCCCAAGGATTTTGGACTTAATCAAAGGAACGTACATTTCAATCTTCTACAAAGATCCATTTCTACACAAGTGTTCAAAGATGTCTCAACCACCTAATTACTACCTCCCTCATTCTCAGCAACAGCAACATCAGCAGTATCAGCAACAACAATACCATCAACAACAACCGTATCAACAACCTTCACAATCACACGGACAAAAACAACTGTTTAATCCACTACATCATTACCTAATGATGCAACAACATCAAATCATTCCTCAACAACAAACATATCAAATGCCACAACAAAACACTCAGTTTTCCTCTAAACAACCTCACTGGTTTGACAGAATGTGTGAAGTTATTACAACTCAACAATCCCGACATGAGGCAGGATCACTTGAAACACCTCCAATGCTAACACCTGGGAACTATGTTCAATGGTCAAGTCGATTCTTACAATTTCTTGAATTAAAGAAACCTCATGGGAAATTCTTGAAGCAAGTGATACTTGAAGGACCATTTGAGTGGCCAACAAGATTTGAAGTTGGTGATCCAAATGCTGATCCTCCACGTCCTCCTGGTGATAGACCTCTTCCAGAATCTCAACTCACAGAAGAACAGAAATTACTTCGTGAAGCTGATGAGTATGCAATGGCTTATATACTTCAAGGAATACAAAATCCAATTTATCGAAGTGTCGATGCTCAGAAAACAGCCAAAGCTATGTGGGAACATGTCCATCTCCTTATGGAAGGCACTCAATTGAACAAAGATGATATGGAATCCAAACTCTACATGGAATACACAGACATCACAATTGAACCGGGAGAGTCACTTGAATCCTACTATCATCGTTTCACAAATGTGGTCAATGATCTGGAACGTCACAAAATCACAGTATCAAGGATAGCAGTGAACTCCAAATTCGTCGGTAGTCTTGGTCCAGATTGGAACAAATATGTGACATTTGTTCGTCAAACAAAAAATCTTCATGATGCTCTATATGGTTTGTTGTATGATTTCCTGAAACACCATGAACCTGAAGTTGAAAAAGATCGAGCTCTACGAGGAGGATACACACCAACACCAACACCAAATTCTTTGGCTCTCGTAGCTCAATCTCCCTATGCTCCACTACCAATGTCAAATCATGCATATGTTCAAGAGCAGAACTACTTTAGTTATCCACAATCTTCTACCTCGAACCAAATGTTCCCTTATGATTCATCTCCACAGAATGCTTCTACTCAACTCATTCCATTAAACAACAATGATGCAGTGTATTACTCTAATTCCAATGACGATGACGATGATGACTTTAACACGTTGAATCAGGGACTTGCTCTTATTGCTCGTGCTTTTAGCAAATTCTCCAACAAAACAAACAACCGTCAACGGTCATCTTCTAACACAAGGAATCAAGCTGTTGTAAATGATGGAAGAGTGGAAATTCAGAATCGTAGCTATGGTCGATCTGGTTCAGGAAGTTCTTCAGGAAACTTTGGGAATGGTCAGAGGTTTAGTAACAATGCGGGGTTCAGGAACAACTCAGGGTCTTCTCAGCAAAGGTCTGAACCAGTTGCAACTAGGAACTCCAATACAGGGAATACAGTGTGGTGCTATAATTGTAATGAACAAGGTCATATAGCGACAGCATGTCCCAAACCGAGAACTCGGGGCAGTAAGTTTCACAAGCAGGCATTACTCATGGCTCTTCAAGATGAAAAAGATGGACATTCCCTGAACAAGACAATAACTTCATGGCAAATGTGTACAATGATGATGATATGGAAGATCTGGAAGCCAATGCAGCTGTGATGCTTATGGCCAACATGCAGGAACTTCAGTTTAATGATTCAGGTCAAGTGTTTGATACTGACGGCTTGTCTCAGGTACATGACCAAAAAGCATGCCTAATACATGAAATAGCCTCACCCTCTGCTTCTGAATCAGATATGGCGCAAGTTGTTCCATCTAAATCATCTTCATCTTCTCAAACAGATGAACAAATAAGCACAGTTGTCATATTTGATGATGACACAGTTGTTTCATTTGATGATCCTATTGAGAATGATAAACATGATCATTTAGAACAACATGAACCATCATTTGATCCAGACCCTGACCTTATATTGTTATCTAAACAACTGGATGCACAACAATTGCAAATCATAAAATGCGACGAAAAAAATAAAGTTTTAAAAGAAAAAAATGCGTCACTTGCAAGAGATATTGAATGTTATAAAATTCAACTTTCAAATCAGGAAGACAAAATTAAAAATGCAAAAAGTTTTGAAAAAGCTTTTCAAGATTCTTACAATAAAGAACAAGATCTTCAACGTAAAATGCAAGATTTAATTGAGTCAAACGGAAAGTTGATTTCGAAATTTGAGAGTGAAAAGTGTGAATTGAAAATGCAAGTTGAACGTCTTCAAACAGTTCTTTCAAAAACAGAAATAGAATTGTCAAATTGCAAAAAGGAGTTTTGTGAACATAAAATACGAAAAAGGAAGTATATAGATGACTTACTCGGTGATATTGTTGATCTTGAAAAACAACTCAAAGAATTTCGTCACATTGTTTACAAACACGGGAACTCTGTCACAACAATTCAGAAATTTGCTTTAAAACCGAGACCCGATAAAGGATTTGCACTTTGCGATTTCAAATCAATGTTTCTTCACACAGCATTTAAAGAAAATCCTAAGATTTACAGCATAGATCACATGTTTGATAATACAATTGTACGTGCTATTGTTTTTGATACTGAGGAAGAAGAAGAACTTGAAGACGAGAGTCGATAAAAAATGAGTTATGTTCAATATTGGACACCATATGACTATTCAAAAGCTCCACCTCTTTCTAAATCTTTTGTTACTCAAAAGGAATTACCTGAGAAATCATGGTTTGTCGAAGAGTCATATGTTTCCTCCTCTAATGCGGCCCCTGTCCAAACTGTAGCACAAATAAATGGTCCTTTACCATCATCCGGTGAACTTACACCTTTACCAAAAAGTTGTCGTGTCTTAAGCTATTACAAAACTTTTATGGAAGACATCGAAATTTTGGAGGAAACAATTGCACGCAATTCTGAAATAAAAGTTGAAACTTTTCAATCCGCTTACGAGCGAGAAAAAAGAGATATTTTTCAAAAACAAATGCTGCCAATTGTCAAACACCTCCGTCTCTATGCTACACGTTGGGATCAGGAACTTCAAAACGAGGTCAAAAATATGATAAACGTTTTCAACTCAACAGAAAATGAAATTTTGGCTCAAAAGCAAAGAAATCGAGTTTTAAAAAATGATGCTGATCGACTCTTGGAACAAGTTCTCAATGCTGATATTTTGTCTGTTATCATGAATGATCTCTATAAATCTGGTACTTCTATGCTTATGGATGATCTTTGTGTTGATAATAACTTGTTGAATGAGGAAATTGAGACTCAAATAGGAAAATGATAAGTTGAGAATTACAAATGATGATGTGACAAAACAGTTTTCAAAAGAAATTTGTCTACTCAAACAGAGGATTGAATGGTGTCAAGCTCAAAGTCTTGAACGGGAATTGAAACTTCAAAATCAAAATATTTCAAACTCTTGTCAACTTTGCAAAAACAATGAGTCTTTTAAAAGTTTGTGTCTCAAATACGAGCAAGAAATTGCGGATTTAAAAATTGAAAATGAAGCATTTCTACAAAACCACAAAGACATCAAATATTGCAATGGTATACTTGAGTCAAATATTCAGGATAAGAATCACATCATCATTGATTTGAAAGAGAAAATTAAGATACTCCAAAAAGGAAAGTTTGTTGACACCACGGTGATAGCACCAGGAATGTATCAATTAGACAAAACTGATAAAGGAAATGTTGTTCAAAACACTAATGTTGATAACTCCACTTCTACAGGACTAGTCTCCACTAGTAGCGTTAGCAGACCCAAGCGAAAAAGTAAAAAGAAGAATAGGCTCTGGCAACGTAAAAGAGGATCACTAGAAGCTCAAGAAGTAGAAGATCAACTTAGGAATTTGAATAAAACTCATGTTGCATCAAATTTAGATTCTAATCTGGCAAATTGTAATCAAAATCTAAATGTAACGAATGATGAACCTTTGAATGTTTTGAATATTAATGCATCTTGTGTGTTTTGTCGTAAAAGTGTATCATCTGGTGATCATACAAAATGTATTGCTAATTCTCTACTTAATCGTCATAAGAAACGTAGGACACGCATTCCTCTTAGGCCCACTACTGCCTCTAAGTCCATCTTAGGAAAGCCGCCTTCTACGGTTTCTAATGAAGTTGATGTTACCCCCATAAGTGCAGAGAACAAATCTAGGACTCAGCCAACCACTATTGAATTCACCATTAAGAAAGCTCGAACTAGTTGGAATTGGCAACGTTGGTTACAACACAAACCAGAATTTAAATGGATTCCTAAATTATTGTATACACGTGCTTCTAACCAACAGGAACCCGCAGTTTCTTTGGGTTCCACCCTTACTTCTGTTCCATCCGTGTCTTCTTCTTGTGACGCAGGTGGTGCAGATTGTTCTCTGGATTGTTGATAGCGGATGCACCCGACATATGACAGGCAATCTCAAACTGTTGCAAAACTTTGTCTCAAAGTTCATTGGTACTGTCAGATTCGGGAATGATCATTACGCTTTAATCATGGGTTATGGTGACTATGTCAGTGGGAACATTGAAATCAGTCGTGTTTATTATGTGGAAGGCCTTGGACACAACCTTTTCTCTGTTGGTCAGTTTTGTGATGGGGATCTAGAAGTCGCATTTCGTGAGAAAACCTGTTTCGTTCGTGACTTACAGGGAAACGATCTCATGTCTGGCTCACGTGGTTCTAACCTTTATACAATATCAATGTCAGATATGATTGCTACTTCTCCGATATGTCTTCTCTCCAAAACAGAATCGACTAAATCTTGTTTATGGCACAAACATCTTTCGCACTTGAATTTCAAAACTATGACTGACCTTGCTCGTTATAAACTTGTTGATGGATTTCCAAGATTCCGCTTTACCAAAGATCACTTATGTCCAGCCTGTGAACAAGGAAAAAGTACTCGTGCTCATTTTCCTTCAAAACCCGAGCACAGTACGAATCATGTTTTACAATTGTTACATATGGATTTGTGTGGCCCGATGCGTGTTCAAAGTATCAACGGTAAATGCTACATTCTTGTAATTGTGGATGATTATTCCAGATGGACTTGGGTTTACTTTCTACGAAGTAAAGATCAGGCTCCTTCAATGATCATCACCTTTCTCACTAAAATTCAAGTTCAGCTACGCAATACGGTACGAATGGTTAGAACTGACAATGGAACTGAATTTAAGAATCAGACACTGCGGTCATACTTCGAGAAAGTGGGAATTGAACATCAAACATCTATTCCTAGAAGCCCAGAACAGAATGGAGTTGTTGAAAGACGCAACAGGACATTAGTGGAAGCTGCTAGAACTATGTTGATTAATGCTCAATTACCAGATTACTTGTGGGCGGAAGCTGTTTCAACTGCATGTTATACCCAAAACCGTTGCATGATCACAAAACGCCATCGCAAAACACCTTATCAAATTGTTCACAAAAGGAAACCGAACATCGATTACTTTCATGTATTTGGAGCACTTTGTTATCCGAAAAATGATCGTGATGATTTAGGTAAACTTAAAGCAAAGGCTGACATCGGAGTGTTCGTTGGATACTGTGAAAATTCCAAAGGTTTTCGCATATGGAATCGTCGTACAAGAGAAATTCAAGAAACCATTCACGCTAATTTTGATGAACTCACACAAATGGCTTCTGAGCAACACAGCTTAGGACCCGAATTCAACCATCTTAACTCTCCGGCATCTTCGGCTGAACCATTGCCACTCAACCGCAAAGAATTAGAAACCTTGTTTGCTCCACTATTTGATGACACAATTAAATACCGTCCTACTGAGGTCTCACCTAATTCTGCTGCTCAACCTGATAACATTCTAGTACCAGACTCACCTCAACAAACAACTACAAGTGTTGAGAGAGACGGTCCTCCAATTGTATCACCATCTACAGCAGAACAAACTGGTTCTAACTCCCGCCATCCAGCTGAAGATCCAACACCACAATCAGTTCCACAACCCGCAGAGCATGATCCTGATGCGTTCTTTAATCCGTTTACATCGGCTCCTACAGTTCCTGATATAGCTGAGTCGTCAACACACAATTTGGATCCTGCTAACATGCGAGATACTTATCAACTACACCCCTTAACACACAAATGGACTCGAGACCATCCACTAGTTCATATTATTGGCCATCCAGGTGCACCTGTAATGACAAGACAACGACTTCACACTGATGGGGAAACTTGTATCTATGCACTCACAGTTTGTCATGAAGAACCTAAAAACATTAAAGAAGCAATGACTTATGACAACTGGATTGAATCTATGCAAGAGGAATTTCAGCAATTCATAAGATTAGAAGTCTGGGAATTAGTTGAAAGACCTGACGGAGTCTTTGTCATCGGGTTAAAATGGATCTGGAAGAATAAGCTTGATGCTGAAGGAACTGTCATACGCAACAAATCACGCCTGGTAGCGAAAGGATACTCCCAACTAGAAGGACTTGATTTTGCTGAATCCTTTGCTCCAGTGGCTAGACATGAAGCTGTTCGGATCTTTTTGGCCTATGCTGCACACAGGAACATGGTGGTTTACCAAATGGATGTCAAAACAGCATTTCTTAATGGAGAACTCCGTGAAGAAGTTTATGTTAGCTAACCAGACGGCTTCGTTGATCCAGAGCGTCCTAATCACGTTTACCGACTCAAAAAGGCACTCTACGGACTTAAGCAAAAGCCCCACGGGCGTGGTATGACAAACTATCCACTTTCTTGCTGGCCAATAAATTTTCTAAAGGATCAGTGGATCCAACACTATTTACAAAAACCTACGGGGAGGACTTACTTGTTGTTCAAATATATGTCGACGACATTATTTTTGCCTCAACAAAAAGAAGTTACTCTAATGATTTTGCAAAATTAATGAAAGATAATTTTGAAATGTCCATGATGGGTGAACTTTCGTTCTTTCTAGGACTACAAGTTCATCAATCACCCCGTGGAATTTTTATAAATCAGTCCAAATATGCTCTTGAAATTTTAAAGAAACATGGAATGATGTCTTGTGATACTTATAATACACCAATGGGCTATACCACAAAACAAGATGCTGATTTACATGGGACTCCTGTTGACCCTACCAAATACCGAAGTATGATTGGGTCCCTCATGTATCTCATAGCTAGTAGACCTGATATAGTATTTGCTGTCTACATGTGCTCTCGCTATCAGTCCAAACCAACTGAAAAACACCTCAGTGAGGTCAAGAGAATCCTTCGATACATAAAGGGAACCATTAACTTGGGAATCTGGTATCCGAAGGATTCTGGTTTTGAACTAATTGCTTTTTCAGATGCTGACCATGCAGGATGTTTAGACACACGCAAAAGTACATCTGGTGGATTACAATTTCTCGGAGACAAACTTGTGTCATGGCAATCTAAGAAGCAGGACTGCACATCACTGTCGTCTACAGAATCTGAATACGTAGCCATGTCTGCTTGTTGTGCTCAAGTCATTTGGATGAGATCACAACTTAAGGATTATGGCTACCTATTCAATAAGATTCCTATCTACTGTGATTCCAAAAGTGCAATTGCTATCTCCTGCAACACAGTACATCACTGCAAATCCAAGCACATCGATCTCCGATATCACTTCATCAAAGAGCATGTGGAAAAGGGTACCGTTGAACTTTATTTTGTTGGGACTGAGTACCAATTGGCGGACTTACTTACCAAATCCTTGGCACCATCAAGGTTTGCTAGTCTAGTTCACCAAATTAGTATGCGATGTTTGACTCCAGAGGATCTGGAAAAGTTTTTAAAACACAATTAATCGTCAAACATCTTAACTATCTTTTGTATATATCTTTTCAAAAAAAAAAAAAATGCAAGTATAAACCACCTCTTTCAACACTATTTTATAAAATGTCTTCAAATATTTAAAACAAGTGTTGAGGGGGAGGAAAAGTAATTCTTCAAATTTCTCAAAATTATATTAACTTTTATACTTGCATTTTACCAAAAGTAAATACGTTTTATCAATAGTGTTGATTCAAAAAGTGTTTCGGGTTACTCTCCTTGACCAATATAATTAATGTTTCAGTATTTTACTACGGTCTAAGGTCGAGGGGGAGTACCACAAGTTGTTCTTATCATGTCTTGGTGTTAATTAACGAAAGTTATATGTGATTAAGTGTTTGGGCATTAGGTTTGCATGAAACTTGAGGTTAAGGGACTAAATATGTCAATTTGTGTAAAATGATTTACCACTAGTCAAAACTTAGTTTGACCGCACATTTACTATCACTGACATCCATAGCTACTACCCTCACCTACACGATCAACGACTCACAATCATCTGATTAATCCGTGGATCAATCTTCGAATCTGTAAGTGTAAACATGTTTTGATCATGATTTCAAACAATGGTTTTTAATTCCATCACAATCCAACGGCTAGTTTTGTCATAATCTATGAAATTCATCTTAGGGTTGTGCGTAAACTTAGAACCCAGAAAATGTTGATGTTATGGTTAAAATTATTGTTGGGAAATGATCTTAGGACGTATATAAAAATGTTTCTTAACTCTAATCGCACCCAGATACATTTAATCGATCAATTTGAGTTTAGGGTTCATACAATGGAATTAGGGGTTCTTGATTTTATGCATTTGGATTGAAATTGGTGATGAGGATTGTGTTCTTGTATGCCTAGGATCATGCTACTATGATTTAATTG
This sequence comes from Artemisia argyi, assembly GCA_030686995.1. Taxonomy (NCBI): domain Eukaryota; kingdom Viridiplantae; phylum Streptophyta; class Magnoliopsida; order Asterales; family Asteraceae; genus Artemisia; species Artemisia argyi. The sequence continues at coordinate 56,978,398 of CM060697.1, read as the reverse complement.
TTTCAGAAACATGTATTTATCAAGAATCATAGGTTTAGAGTTCGAATGACACAAGCAGATTTGACCTTGTGATTTTGTGGTCAATTAATGTTATTACTTGGACCATATGCTCCTTAGGGTGTAAGATACACTTGCCCTATGCTTAGAACAACCCAGTATCATATTTGCTTGTGATAATGATTGTATGTTCATACGTTTCTACGCATAACTCTTTTAGATGCATGTTTACGCATAAAATGGGTATTAAGAGTGTTATAATGAATATTGATCAGTGGTTGTGTGTTTTACACTTTCAGGAATCAAACAACTCTCATTACGCAAGGTGATTTTTTTGGAAAATGGCATGTTTACGCCCAACTTGTTCATCCTACGCGTAAGATTGAATCTTATGCGTAAGATTCGACACGTGGACAAACTTTGTCTTGGATAAGACAAAGTTTACGCTTAAATGATAATTCTTACGCATAAGTTTTGACCTTACGCATAAGTCTTGAACTTACGCATAAGTCATAACCTACGCATAAGTTATACATTACGCTTAAGGGAAATCCTTTGCATAATATCAATTCCTACGCCTAAGATTTATCTTACGCGTAAAATTGACCTTACGCATAAGATTCACCTTACGCGTAGTTGTTGCTCTTACGCATAATTTCTATTCTTACGCTTAAGTCAGGTTACGCGTAAACTTATCCACTTACGCGTAAACTTGTCAAAATCAAAATTTTTCTTAAGTGTTGTGAAATTTACAAAGTGTAACTTCTTGTAATGATAAAATTGTGTTGTAACTTAATTATTATAAGTTTCTACCATGTAATATAACTCAAGTTTGTCATATATCAAAAGTTATCACACACAAAAACACCCACTGATCAATGTATGATATGCAAATCAAGCAATTTGATGTCTTTGCTAACAACGTAAACCATTGCCATGTTTGTATTTGTTTGTGATCAATTCAGATGGCAGAACACAATGACGTTCCATACAGACCAGAACCCGAACCTAAGCTTTCATGGGAAGAGACATTCCCAGATGATTACACCAGGAAGATTGGAAAGAACAACCTCCGTATCAACTTCAACAAAATGACTTACAACGAGTCATCATGTATTGTTGCAGTAGATGCTCTTCTTTATCACCCCAACAAGTTGTTGTTCACCAAGTCTGCCTCAGTCTCCTGCTTCTACATCCACCAGTTTTGGCATACACTTCAGCTAGATCTCGGGGAGGCTTCCTTCACCTGTATGCTTCATAACCGTCAAGTCACTGTGGACATTGATATGCTCAGGAATGTACTTGGGTTACCAGACCTCGGCCCAGATGAAGAATACGATCCAGTCCCCACTGAAGAAGAGCTAATAAAGTGGTTAAGGGATATTGGTTATGACGAATCAGAAGAAGTTATTACTAGACATTCTAGGGTCAACATTAGGTATCTTCCACAACCATGGAGAACCCTATATATTCTGATTGCCAAATCCTTGTCTGGCAGAGACACTGGCCACGAACACCCAAAGCTCCCACACCTCAAACTCTTCTGGGCTGTGGCTAATGTGAAGAAAGCTGATTATGCTAGTATCATTTGGGAAGACCTTGTGTGGCACATTCAACACAAGACAACCAACATTCCAGTTGTCCGCTTCACAAAACTACTCATCGAAAGCTTCCTTCGTGAGTATGATGATATCCCACAGAGACTTGACGACAAAGATAAGAACACGTTCAGAAATGAAGATACTCTCAGAGTCGTCAAGAGACTTGATACCAGCACACGCAAGCAGGGAAAGAAACTTCCCGATTGTCTCTTGAATGCCAAAGTTAAGGCTTGCAAGAATTACAAGTATTACGAACAAGCTCTTGAAGCAGAAAAAGTTGGTTTCTTGGATGAAGTTCAACCATTTAAGGGTAAGACAGGTACCAAGACTGGGAGCTCCGGCAGTTCTACCAAGTCTAAGAAAAAGAAGGGTACTCTCAAGAGAAGGACTCCTGCCCAGAAGCCCGCATCCATTCCTGAACCTAGGTGGTTTCCCTCACCACAATCTCATCCAAAACAGTCTGACTCTGAACAAACCGAATCCGACGAAGGTCCTGTTTACAGGGAGGCCTTTGCCAATATCACCGAGGATGTCAACCTTGATGACATTGATGACAAAGACTTGACCTTCGAAGATTGGAATAATGACATTGATGAGTTTGCTGACAATGCCGTATATCCATCATACCTCAATCAAAGACCATTCACCGAAGCTCAGACAATTTTGGAAGAAGAAAGGATTAGGAGAGAGAAGATGAAAGAACCAGTGACTGCTGAACAAGAGTCTGTAGGCCTTTCAGTCGAAGAAGAAAATGAAAGGGCTCTCAATCTGGGTCTCCTCCACAGCCGAATTGATGCATTCAATGCTGATCTACCTCCACCTCCAGTGTTCTCTCAAACCACCGAAGCTGGCGGATCAAGCAGCATTCCTGAGCCTACCAAAGGGATCAACACAGACTTGGTCGTTTACGACAATCCCTCGGTATCTCCCACAGACATTGAAATGACTAATGCTACAGCAATGGGAGAAGAAGAAGAGGAAGATCCCATGGATACTGATGCTTCAAGATTAATGACTATGGAAGAAATGGAGCTCAGAGAAAGGGCTCAGGAAGAGGAATTGAAGAGAAAACAGGAAGCTGAAGAGGCCAGACTTGAGGAGCTGGCCCAAGCAAAACTGGAAGAAGCTATCCGTATGGAGGAAAGCAGAAAAGCTGAAGAAGCAGCCAAGCTGGCTGAAGAAAAGTTGAAAAGAGAAGAAGAAGAAGCCAAGCTTGCTGAAGAACTAAGGCTTAAGGCCGAAGCTGAAAGACTGGCTGAAGAACAAAGGATAGAAGAAGAAGCAGCCAAAGCAAAGAAAGTTGATCAACTCGAACCTCAGAAAGGAGATGACAAAGACCTTACCACCATCATTGAATCCTCACAGTCATCACCTCCCGCATCCGAATCAACACACGACAAATCAATCAAGAAACCAAGCACCAAAGCCTCTGCTGCATCAAAGTTACTAAAGTCAGCATTCAAAAGAGTACATGAAAAGAGGAAAAACATACTGGAAGATCAGGTGGCTACATTAGTAACCCAAGTTGCTGAATTGACAAAGCTGAACTCGAACGTCCAAGAGCTGCATGACAAAGTTGACACTTTCTTAGCCAAAGACGTACAGGAGAACTTGGAAGCCACATTAGCAGCTCAAGCACAAGAATACATGGCACAACACTTAGTTGCTGAGTTGAAAGATCTGCTGGCACCCATGAGAGATGAACTCACCAAGTTCGCAGAGCAAGCTGTCAAGAAAGTAATCCGATCGACAACATTTACTCTTCGAGCTGACAAGTCTACTGCTCCACTACCAGGGCTATCTCTGGATGAATTGGAAGCTCAACTCTTAGACAAGCTGGCAAGCAAGTTCACTTTGACTCCTGAAGAAGCCAAAGTCCTGGAAGCATTGAAAGACAAGATGAACAAAGAAGCTTGTAGCACAGAGGCCGATAAACTGAAGCGCCAAAGAGATGATGAAGACAGGGATCCTAATTCTCAGGCAAAGAAACAGAAACAAGCCGAAGGACCCTCATCTCAATCTAAAACACCGGTCATCCCTCCAACAACAACAAGTTCCTCACAACAACCGAAGGCATCAGGTTCTGCTCCCAAGGCACACGACCACTTTGAATACACCGGTGGTGACAAGATTCCTCAACCCGATGAAGTTCCAGAACCGTCCTCTAAGAAGAAGAAGAAAGATAGAAAACGAAAGCATCATCAATCCAAACCGAACACCTCACCAAAAGGAACAGAACCAAGGAAACCGAAAACCGTCCTTAAATGGCTAGACCATGACGATAGTGCCGAATACTCCTGGTTTGAGAAGATGATCAATTCGCAACCACCTCTTGAAGACAATTGATTGACGCTAAACCACCTAACTTATATTGACCAAGGAATGGTCAACTAGGTCAAACAGCCTAGAGTCAATGCTCCGCGGAATATAGTGGTTTCCCCGGGTCGTTATGTCCCGACGAGGTGTGAATTGTAATCAAACGGTTTTGTGATCGGGTGAATTTGGATGAAAAGGGGTTTTGAGTTGGATTAAACTAAGGAATTTACAACGAAATAGCTTAAACAAGCTATATGAATAAGACGGTAAAGGAGGAAAAACCAGAAATGATTAAAACCTAAAAACGCGTACGTTACGTTTAAATAAACGTAGACGTACGAAATAAAACGCGAGTTTTAACAAAATAAAATACTTACGGGCATGAAAATTACATTTTTAGAATCCTAATAATAAAGGAAACTTTTTAGAAAATTAAAATCACTTTTTACACTATTTAATTATTTAATATTAAATAAAAACTATTTAATACTTATTATTAATACTTAAATAACTAGAATACAATATAATATTATTTAAATACTAAAAAGGTGAAAATAAAATTTCTAAACTTATAAAATAACTAAAAATAAGTTTTAAAATTAAAAATAAGTGTTTTTGTCTTTTTGTGGTTTTTGTATTAATTAATTACTAATTAATTACTAATTATCTAATTAACTATTTTAAATTAAGAAAATTACTAAATGAACAGTGAAAATTCTAATAAAATTTATAAAATTATTTTACAACATATAAAAGCTAGGAAAAATATAAAAACAAGGTTTTACTTAATAAAAACTAGATATGCTATTTTAAACTAATTATTATTTAATAATAATAAAACTAAAATTAATTCTAATTAATACTAAAAGATAAAATAAAAATCTGAGAAAATTATTATAATTACTTTAATATATGAGGAATTTAATAAAAATATAAAAAAAGCTAAGTACTTAATAAAAATTTAAAAATGAAAATTAAAATTAAATTACATTAAATAGAAACTATCACTTAATTTTAAATTTGTTTTTCTTGATTTTTCTTTTACAAAACTATTAAATACTTAAAAACAAACACTTTTTGTAAAAACAAACTTTTTGTAAACTTAAAATAAGCTGTTTGAAAGCTTATTATTGTGGCAGTTGACTTTGGTCAACTGTCAAGGTAAACAAGTGATGTAGGCAACTAGGGGGGCCCACAAGGCAATATTCTGATGTAAATAAGTTAGATAAACTTATTTAAGCAAGAAAAAGTTCAAGGAGTCTATAGAATAAGCCAATAAGCTGCAATAAGCAATTCCAACATCCAATTCAAGCTCAAAAAAATGGACAAAGTAGATGGGCTAATTTAGGTGGGACCCAGGGGTTTTAAGGTCAAACCATGGGTCAAACCTAAGAGCTTACTAGGGGGGGGGGGGTTGGACTGAGCTAAGTTTGGAGTAGTGGGCCCACTGGGGTGATCAGAAACCACCACCAAAGTGGTGGTGGTGGAACTGATGCTGCTGATGCAGGGGAGTGATGCCCCCTGCAAGTGTTTTCCAAGGGCAATTTTGTCCAAAAATAAAATTCTTAAAATTACAAAAACTGTGGAAATCTAAAGTTCAACTAACAGATTAACAATAGAACAAGTTTCAAAGCCCAATACAAATCCCAAAAATCACAATAAATCTTGCTAGTTTAAGAAAAATCTGAAATCATGCATTTGACTTTTTAAGCAAAACCATAAACTTTGACTAAAATGGACTTTGGATGATCACTACTGACTAAATTATGTTTGTTAAAGTTAAATAAAGCAAAGTATATCACTATGAACTAATTTTGAGTTGAATTCCAAGATTTGGAGCTCAAAATCCACAACAGTCAACTGTGGAAGGATTTAGATGGGAATTTGACTTTTTGCTTTCAAATGCTGGATTTTATTACCTAAATAGACTACCTAAGACTAATGCATGCTACTCATACCAAAACAACCATCAAACAACAACAAGATCAGAGGTGAATGCACTAATCCAAACACCCCTTAACTTAAAACTGTTAAGGTTTTTACAAAGCAAAATGGAATTCTAAACCATGAAACTGACTTTAACACATTTGCTACACTTAATAATCATAAAACAACTGAATTTGAACAATCAACAGAACATACAACAGTAGATGCAAAAAAAATTATAAAATCACTCACAATGGTGTATAGTCTGAGATAGGTGACCAGGTGCCAAACCACAATCCTATTACTCCTCCCAGGAGTTCTAAACCATAAAATTTACCAATCTAAAAGCTTCCTTGGCTTCCTTCTCCCTTAGAGCTGACTTTTTATTTTTCTTGATTTTTCTCTATTTTTGGTTTGTCTACTAAAAATGTTTCCAATACTTAGAGAACTTAAGAAAATCTATGACTAAGCTAAAGTAAGCTTAATCAAGCAAAGAACAACAATTTTCACAACAAACACAGATTAAATTAAGATTTTTCAAATAAAAGTTGCAACTGTGTGAATAACAAAAGCTGAACTGATTCACTGACTTGGAAGAGGTTCTATTACATAAAAACAAACTTAAGAGTACACTTGAAAGCTTAATTCAACACTGGTAATGAAATTACATTTAATTAAAATAACTAAATTAAACTACACTAAAAATTAACTAACTACCCCTATTCTTCTTGTCTTCTTTTCTTTTATAGGCCTTGGAGTGGTCCTTTTCTTTTCCCACTTGTATTATGGTCGTTGGATTGGCTTCTTTGATCCCAGCCGTTTAAATTCCATTTTGGCGGGAAATATGGGATTGGCAGATTGGGTGGAGTTTGGTGTGGTAATAAATGAGGAGGGGGAAGGTGAGGGTATTAATTGTAGTTGGTGAGGTTGGTGAAGACTTTGGAGGAGAGGGGGGGGGGGGGGAACCAGTTGCAGGTTTCATGGAGGATGGGGTAGGGTGAACAGTGGTCGGGGTTGTGGTGTTGACTGGGGTCAAAGAGCAGGGGTATTAGTTTTAGGGGATGGGCTTGGATGTGGGCTAAGGGTGTATGTTGGACCAGATTTTGGTTTTGGGTTAAAGAAATAAAAAGGGTCCACTTTGGTTTGATAATAATACACAAGGACCAACTTTGTAATTTTCATAAACTTGGGGGACTGAAAATGAAACTTTTCCAAAGTTCTCATAAGTACCAAAATTGCCAAACACCAATATTTCCAAAACCATTTTTGCTATTTTCATTTTTCAAATATTTCCCGGGGACTAAATTTGTAAATTTCTAAACCTCGAGGACTAAAATTGCCAAAATTTGAAACTCCAGGGACCAAAAGTGTAAATTTCCAAAACTTTTCCAATTTTTCACCAAAGGACTAAATATGACCACTTATGATTTAAAAAGGACCTTTGGTGGTAATTTTCCATATTTTGAATATCCAGGGACTAGTTTTGTAATTTTATGAAAGTTGGGGGACTGAAACTGCCAATTTTGCAAACTTTGTGCGTTTTTCTTTTGTTTTTGCTCATTTTGCATCTAAAACATATAAAACACGATTTTGAAATATTTTCAGTATTTTGATGCATTACTGAGTGTTTTTGTATGTTTTGCAGTTCAGATTAGACCAAAAATGATGAGTGTTTGAGCACTCATCAACAATCATGAACCTCAAGATGGTCGAACGGTGGAATACGCTCAACTGATTCAGCAAAAGTTTAAGATGAAAAAGATGAATAAGAAAGAGCTGCGAAGAATCAAGAATGATGCTTTCAATCTTCTGAAAGATCGGTCTGCTAACTCAATCGAACTTGAGTATCATCTGGAAAATATTGCTCGAGCTATGTCAAGCAATATTGACTGGATCAATCCTGAATCTTATGTCGATCCGGTCACAAGGAAAACCGCACCCTACATTACTGACTGGTCCAAACCGCTACCGATGATTGGGAAGCCTAAGGAACTAAAGATCCCGTACAAGTTCTTCTTCAACACAGACTTGGAATTTCTGAAACTTGGCATCAAGATTGAGAAGAAGTACGTTACCTCACTCGCCTTTCTCCCTGCAGCTCGATATCTCAACAACGCCATCGAAGAAGAAGCTTCAGCATTATTCGTTGACAAAATTGTTGAATATGACCGGAATGCACTTTACGGCATACATCATTGGCCAGACAACCGGACACAATACTATCGAAGCAGCAGACTTAATCAGACAATGGGCGATGTAACAAGTGATTTGAAGATAGTCTCAATTCAGTTTATTTCGACTGTCACTCACTTTGGGTACCCCTTCCTCAACAAAATCACATTGAAAAGACTTGATGAAAAGGAGTACGATATTTCCGAGTCAGACTTTCCACGACTACTTCTCAATGACATCGAAGACATGTACCTGCTCAAAGTTTAAGGAAAACTCTGTGGCTTACCTAAAGAGATGCAGCTTGCTTTTATCCAAGCTCTCCTAATCTTCATCAGGCAGATAGTCATCAGAGAAAGAGTAGAAGATCTTCAATTGGGAGTGGAAAGTTACCAGAAGAAGCTCAATCTCACCAAACCCAACATGTTCGACATCCCCGACCTTCCACATATACCTCAATACACCTTGATCAGGCAACCATTTGGGTTCACCTACCGCAGCATAAACGGTCGCAACTGCTTCATGGCTTACGACGAAATACATAAGTTCTGTGATGAAACCTTGAAGTTCGTCAGAGATGGAATCAAAAGCAGATTGGATGACATTGCTCTGGGTAAATCTAAAAGGTGGAAAACCAATGAGGCCAGGGATGCTCGTAGATTCATCTTAAGGATTGAGAACAGATTGAAGCGTAGGGATCAGTTTCGAAGGTTGGAAAGTTATGTGGGAGGCAGACAGAAGTTTCCGGTGTTGACATTTCAGAGACCTGATTGGTAGAAAATTGTACGATTTTGATTTGATTTGTCAATTATATACTTCATTATGGCTTGTGCATGCATTACAGTGCACAACCCGAACTTGTAAAGAAAGGACCCTGAGGTACGCATCAGTGCCTCAATCCTAAATATAAGGAGCGAAGGCTTCTTACTTTTAAGTAGAATTAATCAAACTTTTATGATTTTCATAATTCTGCTCAAAAGGACAAGTATTTCACCTCAATAAGACCTAATCACTTGTTAAGGGGGAGCACTTGTCAAAACAAAATACTTAGCTCTAAAATCAAAAGTTCTTGGTGGATCTCCCCATAAGACTCAAAAAGCATATTTTAATCAAAAGTTTATCAAAAACAACATCTCATATGCTATTTTTGAGGGGGAGAAAATGAAAAAGTGATTAAAATATACAAAGTCAAAGCTTAAAAGTTGTATCATGTGCGAGCTAGACTCAGAATTGACCCAGGAATTGACGAGATGATAAAAGTTAGTAATATCGAAAAGACTTATCCTCGACGGGTAATAACATCAAGTTAGTTACTAGAGCTAGTTGTCACCTAAAAGCTGACAATGTATCTCTTTAATTAGCCACGTAAGCGTGTCTCGAAAAGGATATGTCTTAGTAGAAATGTACCGTCTCGAGAAACTTTCTGTGGACTTGATCAGGCCGGGTAATAACTTCAAGCTAGTCTAACTAGTGATGTAAGCGTGTTTCGAATCGATCTTGTTCACGAAAAGTGGATCAATTTAAATGATTGCTCCTCCCGCATGTGCAAATTTATTAAAACACTTATGAGCACATGTGCAGGGGGAGCCCTTCAAAAGTGTACACAAAACTCTCAAAGTGTTAAACAAAATATTTGATTAACATAAACACTTTGAGAGATTTTCAATCAAAGGTTTCTTGGCTACTGTCGGAGTTATAAGGTGATTAAGATAGGAATATCCATCCTATGATCCGCCAGAGCCGGAGGGATATACCCAAGGACATCTCCCATAGTTAGAATTAGAAGTCCTTAGGTATGATATGAAAAAGGAGAAAAGAATGAAAGGGAAAGAAGGAGTTGAAGAATTAAAAAGAAAAGTAAAGAAAAGGGTGAAAAGAAATAGCCCTCCATATGTTCAACCTTAGGGCAGACATCGGGTTCAATACGTATGCTACTGGTTGTTGCAAAAGACAACACCGGTATTGAAGACAAAGTCATCATGGACCCAGTGACGCAATGCACTAAACCTTCTTAACCACTCAAGTTCTCTTAAAAGAACTTGTTTCATTCTCACGGGGAACCAGCGTAACCTATCGACCTATCTCTTAGATACGGTTGATATTGAAGCAGGAGACCCCTCCCTAGTCTCCGCATAGGAAACCTAGGTGTGCACTTATAGAGTCAAGAGCCTTGAGATACATCAAAGATCTCTTAGGAACACTTAGTATTTCTACAACTGGTGTTCTACATCAATGGGCATCAGTTGTAAACTATCGAGTCCTTCGCAGATCTTAGCAATCTTCCGAGAACGTTTATGAGAGGATTACGTAAGTATTTCTCCATGATTGAACGGAAATCCTGCCAGGGTCAACATCAAACAGCCCTGACAGCAGGTCACTTTGGTAACCTCACAAGGGTTACGCTTAGTGTTTGCGGTGGTTCCATAGCGGTCTACAGTCGTGGAGTGATCCCCAGCGACTCACCCAGTCATTGAGCTACTTAGTAGGTCTCGTAAGCTCCTTCGGGAGTATCTGATATGGGAACGGCCAGGATAAGGATTAGAGGGAGTCTTCACAATATGCTGTTGATGAACTCTAATTCCTTATCCGTAAGTACCGGTTGTTTTATTGCTAACTGTTTACTCGCAGGTACCTCACTTCCATGATGGTAGATTCCAACATGCTCATACATACATCTTGAAGTTAAAGAAAGCTCCCCCAAAGATCTTAACACCACAAAGTTCAAAGAATGATTCTACGTCAATAAAGAAGAATCTACAAAGTTTAAAGACTAAAGATCTCATAGTATGAAAAGGAACTTCGTGCATGTTAAAGTCCGAAGATGTATGAGTATGTTGGAATGACGGATAACCACCACAGACGCTGGAGTGACAAACGGCAGACAACTTCATAACACAATCACTACATCATCACCAAAGAACAAAGACAAAGAGCAAAGTACATTCATTATCATTCAATCATTTTTGAAGACGTCTAGAGTTTACTTGCCACAAGTCAGCAACAAAGATGAAGACGTCAAGCAACCATGATGACCGACCCTTAGGGGGAGATTGTTGGGATCATACTTTTGTATTGAGTCAAGTCTCGGTCATTGCATTTTGTAATAGGTTGCTTTAGTATTTATTTCATTATGTTTCATGTTACAAGGCTTATGTATTAAAGCCCTATGGGCTTGAAAGCCCACGTATTAGAGAGATAAGGGAGGAAGGGAGTGTTGCCCTAACTCCTCCCTTATAAACAGAAAGCTTATGTAAACATAATGTTTGTTGGTTATTTGATTATCTTAAGGAAACTCTTGCTCTTTCACTTTTCACATTGTCTCATAATCAACCATCTCTCATTCTCATCTTATTTCTTTTTAAATCATACTTGTGTTTACATAAATGGTGACCTAACATGGTCCTTGTGATTTCTTATTTACTTATACAAATGGACCCTTTGTATTTATCTAAACCTACAACCTAATAAACCGACACCAAGCCCAACCACTCCCCCTATGTCCCAATCCAATAAACCAAACCCTAAACCCTTAATAATATTACCACCCCCTTTTTGATATCAAAAGCCGGTCAAAGTGGGTCAAACCCACTTCCCTCCCTGCCAAAACCACCACCCGTGCCTGCTATTCCCTGCTACCCCTGCCTACCTCATCATCACACCTCCTCTGCTACTCCATTCACCAACACTCCACCCCCTACACTACCTTTCGACCACAAAATAACAAAAACCACACCCTACCAAGCTATATCTGCCAAAGTTGTAACTTCCTTTTTCCCGCCAAAATGAATTAACGGGTAAGATTGCTCCATACTCATCCAATGGTCCAAGTTAACGGTGGGAAAGCTCAGAGGAACAAGACAAGATGGAAACCCTAATGAATTTTTAGTATAAATAGGTCATTTGTAAGCCAATTTTTGGTAGCTAGAGAGTAGTAGGTAATTTAGTGTAATATAGATTAATTAGGTTTTAGTTTATTTAAGGTTATCAATCTAGTATTGTAATTTGTATTTCTAGTTAATAAAAAGTCCAAAGATTCTGAAATTATTTCCCTTAATTCCTGTTTTAGCTTATTTAAGTTGCTTATATGCACTGCTTATTACTAATTTTCCAAACTGCTTATTACCCTACTTTTGCTTTTCAAACTTAACTATAGCATAGGAGATAGTTTCTTTCAGAATGTGAGCTTAAATTGGTGAAATCTCTTGTAAAATAAAAAAACAGGCACACTTTAAGAGGGTGTTTGGGTTAGGGTTTATTGATATGCTATTGTGGTCATTTTACTAATTAGTTGGTACTAGTAGTTTACATTACAATGGTAAGAGTCAGTAGTGGCATAATATTGGTAATCATTAAACAAAAGTCAAAATTCTAGTGTAATTTAGATTCTGCTTAGAATAGGGTAAATGTGGGTCTGATTTCTTAGAATCTGTTAGAATTAGGTTGCATCTGGGTAGTGTTAGTTATAAATTAGATTAACTTGTTGGTTAGAATAAGTTTTGCTAAATTCAAATTCAAATTAGTCAAAGTATGGGTGTAATGAAAAAAGGTCAGCATGTTATGCTTGACTGCAGCCTCACTATGATTTTCCTTGCTGAATCAAGGCCTAATTGAGGTTCAATTGGCCACTTTGTGATAGGGCTTTTTAGGTTTTTAGGTTCTCAGCTAGGTAATCTTGAAATTGCCCCCCTTAGGTTCCATCCTTATAGCTTATTGAATGCTTATTTCTTGCTGCAAAGTAGGACTTTAGAACCTAGTTTGCTGAATTTTCATACAGGTTATATGTGCTTGAGATCTGAGCTTGTTGATTTTGCTTGAATGTTTGTTTGATCTTGCTGTAGGTTGTATTGTTTTGGTTATTGTTTATTGTTGTTTACATTGTTGTGGTTGTGGAATTATTTGAGCTTGTTGAACTTTTCTGCCCTACACCTCAGCAGGTCTGTTGAGCATGTAGTGCTCTCATAAGCTCCCATAAGCTCCATTATAGTTTATTCTTGGGTTACTTGTTCCCTTGTTACTAGCCTGTAGACCTATAATCTTTTTAGGCACCAACTCATTGAAGTTTTGCTTACGCTTAAGCTTGATTTAGCCCCTTTGGAACTGCTTTTCTGCCCTGTACCAGAGGTATGAGTTTGTTTTCATAAGCTTCTCCACTGTCCATTACTTCACCATAGCTTGAGATTTTTAGCTTTTTAGATAGCCCTTATGGCCAGCTTGTTATGCATATGATTGGTTTCCCATTTACTACTTATTCATACAGCTTAATTTGATCTAATTGTTGGCCTCATTTCCTTGCATACACTGAGAAATCAGTGTTCATAAGCTGCTTCCAAGGCTTCTCATAAGCTCAATTGTGGGTCCCAAAGTGTGAACCTTGGTTTAATTTGAAGCCCCCCCCCCCCACCTTAGCTCTCCATAGCAGGTCTCATTTTTTATCCTTGATCACTCAGGTGGGCTGCAAGTCACCACTTGAGCCTGTTTGGGTCTGTGGCCTTTGGATTTGCTTATTGTGTATTCCCAGCTTATTCCTCTTGTTTTTCTTGTAGTTCTAGCTTACTTTCAGTGTTATAAACTAGGTTATAGCTTATTTCAAGCTTAGGTGTAATGGTGTAACTTTTAGATAGCTTTTTCACTTTCAAAGTTTCATTTGTGCTTATTTAGCTCAACTGTTGAGCTAATAAGCTCTTTCACAGCTTATTTGTCAATTTTATAAAAGTTGCCTTTTTAAAAGTTTGTTATCTTTAGTGCTTAAGTGTGTTTGTAAAGTCAAAATTCAAAAAGAAAAAATAAAAAGAAAAAGTACCACTAGCAGGGATTGAACCCTGGACCTCTTGGGTTGACCTGGTCAATGCCAGACCAAAGGGGTGCACCATCTGGGCTACTAGTTACTTAGTGTTTAATGTTTCCTTTCTTTTTTATATAGTGTACTAGTTCCATTTTAGCCTATATAAGTTTATAGCTTATTTTTCCAGCTTATTAATAAGCTCATCACCCCATTTATATTTTTCCTAGCTTTAGTATACCACCTAGTATTTTTATAAAAAGTTTTGTAATTCTACTGTTCATTAGGTATTTTTATAATTTAAATTAGATTTATTAGTATTTAAATAGTTTTTAATTAATAATAAATAATTAAAAAGTCAAAAAAACAATTTTCTTTTTTTCTAAAATTTTCTTTTATCATTAGGTTTGTAAAAATATAATTTTCATGTCCGTAGGGTTTGCGTAGCATAAATTTCACGTTTTATTTTGCGCACTCGCGTTTTATTTAAATAACTTTTATGTTTTTAAATTTAGGTTACGTTATTAAAAGTAGTTTGTAAAATAAGAAAAACCAAAAATATAAAAAAAGTGATAGCTTCTATTTAAGCTCTTTTGGCTTATTTTTCTGCTTATTTATAAGCAAACTCTGATTTAAAATTTTTAGATTACGTTTTGGGTTAACTAGGTTTCACGTTATTGTTAATATAGTTTGTTTAAATCGTTCTCATTCGTATTTCCTTAGCGTAATCATTCCAAACCTTTATTACCCCTTTCCTGTCCAAATTCACCCGATCACAAACCCGTTTTGATTACAATCCACACCTCGTCGGGACATAACGACCCGGGGAAATCCCTATACTTCCACGGAGATTGACTCTTAGGCAGTTTGACTTCGTTGACCATTCACCTGGTCAATTTAGTTGACCGTTTGGAGCCAATCATAATTCCTGGGCATTAATTGGGTTTGGGATTTAATGGTAGGCAGGGGAGACAAGGAATGGGAAGAGGGTGCATAGTTGGTGAAGGTGGGGGGGGGGGGGGTACACAGTGTTATCAAGTGGGGAAGGAGGTGGGTTAAACCTTGGTTTGACTGGGTGAGGTATTAAAAGGGATGGGGGAGTATATTTTTGAGGAGTGGGCCGGTTTGTGGTTGGGCTTTGGATTAGGATGTGGGCTGGATTGGGGTGTTGGGTTTGGTATTAAAAGGGTTGTTTGTTTTGGGTTAATAACACAAGGATCCGTTTGGTTTTGTATATTAATCACAAGGACCCAAAATGTAATATGCTGAAAATGGAGGGGGTGGGTTTGACAACTTCTCCAAAGTATTCCAAGAATCATTCCTGCCATAGTTTCATTAGTACACAGACTAAAAGTGATATTTTTTCCATTTTGAAATTCCCAGGGACCAAAAATGATATTTTTCAAAGTTAAAGGACCATTCTTGTCATTTTGTCAAAACTTTTGTCCAAAGGCATTTCTTGCCAAGTTTCATTTTCCAAAGGACCCTGAATGATTTTTCTTTCAAAAATATTTCACCAGGGACCAATCCTGCCAAAATTTGAAACTCCAGGGACTAAATTGCAAATTTCCAAAACTTTTCCAATTTTTCACCAAAGGACAAAATATGACAACTTATGATTTCAAAAGGACATTTGGTGACTTTTCTTTTAAAATAAGGGCTCAGGGACTATTTTTGTCAATTTTTTGAAAGTCGAGGGACTGAAACTGCCAATTTTGCAAACTTTGTACGTTTTTCATCTGTTTTTACTCATTTTGCATCTAAAACATATACAACACAATTTTGAAATATTTATAGTATTTTGATGCATTTCTGAGTGTTTTTGTATGTTTTGCAGTTCAGATTTGACAAAAAATGATGAGTGTTTGAGCACTCATCATATACATTTACTGTCAGCGACATAAGGATGAGTCTTGTAAAGGTTAATTGGCACACGAAAGGGGAATAGAGGGTAGGGACATAAGCAGAGACCAGCTGGCCTGACTCTTCTAGCTGAGTCGGAATCTGATATCATTCAACAAACAAGAGAAGATAGGCAATTCAGGGGTTGGGTATATAGTCAAAACAGGTAATTATGACATCAAATAAGTACTACACATCATTTATCCCGTTTATATTGCTTCTTTTATACTATTTATATGAGAATTGGTATTTAATCGTTCACTTTTGTAAATCTCAGTAATATTGGAGCAATTGATGATAGTTAAGGAAAATGACGTATTTTGGAGCTAAAACGAAGAAATCAAGGAAAGTCTAATGTTCATACATCCATACGCCGTATTCACCACAGGCAATACGGCGTATCCCGTCCTTAATTGCACCAAATCCATGACTGGAAAGCCATACGCCGTATCCAAAGTCTTCAATACGCAGTATTCAGAGGAGGTTCATACACTTATCAAAATATTTTATTCGTGGAGCCCACACTAAAAGACCCCGATACGCCCGCGTATTGGAGCCATCCAATACGTTGTATTGGGCCAATTCCAAACACTATATATAAAAAGAAAAAAGTTCAATACAAAACAATATTTATCTAAAGAACAAATAACAAGATCTCAACCATCCATCTATTTTAAATCTAAAGGTCTAAATTAAACCTCATTTTTAATATAATTAATTATTGAAGGGTACTTTGTAATATCATTCCAATCTAAACACAGGGTCTGGTACACCCTTGACCTCCTCATTTATGCATTTCACACACACGAAAACCACACCAAACCACCACACCCTTGACCTCCTCTTTTCCTCTCTATACCACCACCACCTTCAACCGTCACCAAACTCACCGCCACCACCTTCAACCATCATCACACTCACTAACACTAACCTTCAACCTCCGCCATTACGACCATTGCACCGCAGCCGTCATGACCGGTGCACCACCACAGTTAAAACCGCTGCACCGCCGCCACTAACATCGATGCACCTCCGTCACTACCACCACAACCTACATCGCCATAACAACTACTACCAGCACCTCTATTAACATCATCTCCTTTAATCACCCTGAACCCTAACTGCCGAATCAGCTGCCGAAAACACAAGCACACTTACATTACAGCAAGATCTGTTAAAAACTAAGAACCGCAAGATCACCGTAACCGCAAGTTATAGCGGGATCTGTTAAAATCAAGAGGGCACCTTCACATCACCGCCACTCATCACCGCGACACTAGATCTGCAACTCATCACCATTTTTTGTAGCTTGTTTGCGTTTTTTCATTTAAGGTGATTATGCAAGGTAGTGGACTGGTGTTGCTTTTGAACTTTAAAGTGGTCTTTGATTATTTTAGACCCGCAATCTAATCAGTAAAGTAAATTGATATGGAGTTAGTAGTTAAAAAAGTGAAAGATGGTAGGTTTTGACTTGAACTTATCTTAAAAGAAAAAGTAAAAAGTTGGTTGAATTAAAAAATAGTAAAAACGAAGAAAAAAAAAGCACAATGGTGTAGTGATGCGATTTAGATTGTCACACAAAAGTTTTACTTCTCAAGGGATCTTGAGAAGCTTACAATCCCCGCCAGGCAAGTGTACCTGACCGATGTAGTATACTGTAGTGGTTAGTACCAGGGGATTGATCGTTCTCCACAGGAAATAGTGTTCGTTAGGATTGAAAATGATCTAAACTAGGTCTAGAGGTGAGGGATGATTCTTTTTGTATTTTTATATTTAATGTAAAGCAAGTAAAATCTCGGTATTTGAAGGAATACGCGAAATTAGTTGCTAGTCAACTAACCCAAATAACTACAAATGCTATAAAAATAAAATAACATGAAAATAAATGTGTGTAAAACTAATATGGAGAAAAACATGTTTACATAGGTTTCACTACTCCCTAGCTATCTTTCATTGATTGATTAGTTTGTTACAATTGTGTTGACATGAATAATGCCAAAAAACATTGTTAACATATTAACAATATCTCTATGTTTTGATAATTACAAAGCATAAGCTCATTCAACTAAACAAGTATTTAGAGATAAATATTTCATTTTGCTTCCAAATCACTAAAGGTATGAATAAACAAAGTGTTTATTGCATTCTATGATCAAAGGAAAATTTTCTAATCACTAGAACTTTTATAAAATGTCTTAAACATTTTATATCTTTTACAAAATTATTTTTGGAATTAAAAGAATATGTTTAAATCATTATTAATATATGATTTCAAATTTCTAACCAAAAATGGAAAATTTTATCCAGAAAAACCTTCCCCACAAGAGGACAAACTACTCCAACGTTCTGGAGGAGGCGGCCCCCTTAATCATTAAGGGGACCGGCCCCTAATTAAGGGGACCGGCCACGCTCCAGAAAAGTAGTTTGTTCCCCTATAAATACTGGTTCATTCCACAAATTTTTCTCACCTTTTGCACTCCTAAACTTTTTGTTCTAGATCTCCATTTCTATTCTTTAAATCCTTTGATCATACATACATAAATCTTTGTTTCAAAGTGATCCAAATATCAACCTCTCAAGTGCAAGAGAAGAATACTTCTATCCTCCAAGACAAGAAGTATTACAACTTGTTGTGACCTCCACATCCAAGTTGTTAGAGCATCTTTCATTACGCATATTTCTCTGTGTTATTTGATGTGAATATTTGGTAGAAGATAGATAGATTAGCTTAGTGAGTAGATAAAGTGATTGTTTAGAAGATTGTTGTGAAGTAGATAGTTGTGAAGATAATAGGTGTGAAGAATATTGTTGGGAAGTAGATAGGTGTGAAGTAGATAGGTGTGAAGTTAGATAGGTGTGAAGTAGTTGTGAATAAGGTGTGATCAAGTTGTGACGAAGTTGTGGTGTGTACATTGGTGTGTAAGTTTTTCAACACCACAAGGGAGCTTGTTGACATAGCGAAGAAAACTCTCGAGTTAGGTGCTCGGGGAGTAGAGTAGGGCAAGGAAGGTGTCCTTGTAGCCGAACCACTATAAATCTCTTGTCTCGCGGTTTGATCTTTCCATCTCTTATTTATTTCTTTACTTACATTATTATTGCTATATCATACATACTTATTGTTGTTTATATTGTGCAAGACTTAAGATCACATATTATCGAATCTAAATTTTTGAAAGTAAAGAAAACACTCAAACAATCTTTTATAACAAATCAAAAAGACGTAAAATGATTCAACCCCCTTCTAGTTTTTCACAATTGGTATCAAGAGCCACGTCTAGCAAGATTTATAAAATATATTGTATTTTAAAACTTGTAACGATCTATGGAATCTGAAAAATATTTAGAAGGGCAATCTATGCAAAAACCACCACTATTTGAAAGTGATGGATTTTTATATTGGAAAAATAGATTCGAAACTTATGTGAAATCAAAAGATCTTGATCTTTGGCATGTTATTACCTTTGGTGATTTTCCTCCTACTCAACAAAATCCGGAAACTAAAAAGGATGAAATTGTACATTTTGAAAAATAAAATGATGATTTGAAAAAGAAACTAGCTAAAAATAATGAAGCTAAAATGGTAATTTATAATGTGTTACCGCGTAAAGAATATGAAAAATATTTTACGTGTAAAACCGCCAAAGAAATTTGAGAATCACTACTTATTACTCACCAAGGTAATAGTCAGGTCAAAGATAATAAAATAGATCTTCTTGTATAACAATATGAACAATTTACGATTCCGGAAGAGGAATCAATTGACAATGCTTTTGCTAAATTTAACACCATTATCACAAGTTTAAAAGCACTTGATGAGACATTTTCTAGTAAAAATTGTGTTAGGAAATTTCTTAGGGCATTGCATCCAAAATGGCAAGCTAAGGTCACGACAATTGAAGAATCAAAGAATTTGATGACGTTATCACTTGATGAACTTATTGGCAATTTGAAGGTCCATGAAGAAATTATAAAAAGAGATTCAGAAACGGTCAAAGTAAAGAAAGAACAAACCAAATCTATTGCTCTAAAAGCAAAAAAGGAACCTAGTGACGATGATGACTCAAGTGATGAAAGTGAAGACGAAGAATATGCAATGTCTTAAACATGTCTTAAACATTTTATATCTTTTACAAAATTATTTTTGGAATTAAAAGAATATGTTTAAATCATTATTAATATATGATTTCAAATTTCTAACCAAAAATGGAAAATTTTATCCAGAAAAACCTTCCCCACAAGAGGATAAACTACTCCAATGTTCTGGAGGGGGCGGCCCCCTTAATTCATAAGGCGGCCCCCTTAATCATTAAGGGGACCGGCCCCTAATTAAGGGGACCGGCCACGCTCCAGAACAGTAGTTTGTTCCCCTATAAATACTGGTTCATTCCACAGATTTTTCTCACCTTTTGCACTCCTAAACTTTCTGTTCTAGATCTCCATTTATATTCTTTAAATCCTTTCATCATACATACATAAATCTTTGTTTCAAAGTGATCCAAACATCAACCTCTCAAGTGCAAGAGAAGAATACTTCTATCCTCCAAGACAAGAAGTATTACAACTTGTTGCGACCTCCACATCCAAGTTGTTGAGCATCTTTCATTACACATATTTCTTTGTATTATTTGTTGTGAATATTTGGTAGAAGATAGATTAGATTAGTGAGTAGATAAAGTGATTGTTTAGAAGATTGTTGTGAAGTAGATAGTTGGAGAGTAGATAGTTGTGAAGATAACAGGTGTGAAGAAGATTGTTGGGAAGTAGATAGTTGTGAAGAATATAGTTGTGAAGTAGATAGGTGTGAAGTTAGATAGGTGTGAAGTAGTTGTGAATAAGGTGTGATCAAGTTGTGACGAAGTTGTGGTGTGTAAGGTTTTCTCCGGCATAAGGGAGCTTGTTGACATAGTAAAGAAAACTCTCGAGTTAGGTGCTCGGGGAGTGGAGTAGGGCAAGGAAGGTGTCCTTGTAGCCGAACCACTATAAATCTCTTGTCTCGCGGTTTGATCTTTCCATCTCTCATTTATTTCTTTACTTACATTATTATTGCTATATCATACATACTTATTGTTGTTTATATTGTGCAAGACTTGAGATCACATATTATCGAATCTAAATTTTTGAAAGTAAAGAAAACACTCAAACAATCTTTTATAACAAATCAAAAAGACGTAAAACTATTCAACCTCCCTTCTAGTTTTCCACAAATTGCGTGGATGACGGGTTGTATTCCTTAATACCATTCGTGGGGGCGTGTACATCCTTCCCCAAATCTATAAGATCCTATCTCTTCCTATGATGACACGTTTAGTATCATATCATGGCCTCGTTAATATTCTCTTATGCATTAAACACAACCAATTAATCGTAGTACACATCCGATTCATGTTTCTTAAGACATCAAGCAAGTTACCAATATGAGATTAGCCAGTTTTCTTAAGCCTAATATTGAAATTATTCATCCAACAACAATTAATAACAAACCATCACTCAATAATCAATAGCTAGGTTTCATTATATCTAAGCAAACACAAACAAACCTAGCCTAGCATGTTAAAAGAAAGATAAGCGTAAGATATAATCAAACAACACATAGACATATTGAATAATTGATAGAATACTTATCTTCAATTAATTATGGAAGAAAAAAGGTTTAGAAACCTCAAAGTAGTTGCAAAAGTCGACTAGTGTTCGTACCCTAAATTTCTCCAAAGTTCCACACATAATGAATGAAAATTAGAAGAGTATATATAGATTTTACAACTTTGACGGCGTCTCCTTATAGGACGTGACGTCCTCAACTCGCCGTGTTTAGGGTTCCTTGATGGCCTAGATCCACTCTTGACGCCGTCAGGTTGAATAAGGTTCTGGTCCGTCTCTCTTTGTAGTAACATGTGACGTCCTTGATGCATTATAACATGACGCCGTCACGTTTAAACTCCAAAATTCCTTTCTGGCCCGTCAAGTGTAAACCACCCCTTTGTCAATAAGTGACGTCGTCACCTAGTGGTGCGTGACGCCGTCATGTATTGTTTCCAGCATAATTTGAGACTTGGTTGTATTCTTCACTTTTATGCTCCAAAAACATCCAAAATGCTTCCTTTTTCATAATTCCTCTCAAAAGTACCTAAAATGATAAAAGGAACGATTTAAGGCAATATTTGATCATATAATCATGATTTAAGGCTTAAATGACCCCTTAAAAGCGTAACACTTTTCGTCTCATCATGTAGGTATCTTGTTATTTCTACAAACAATTTTTTACAAGTACCTTTATACTTTTATATATAATACTTTTATACCTTTATCACTTTATTATTATTACTATGTACTTTTGACATCAAACTTTTATATTTGCATGCTAACTCTTAGTACAATGCACTAAAGTGTTTCAGTAAAATGACAATTGTTTCTAAGAGAGCTAGGTACAGTGTAGTGCCATGGGGTGGTGGCATGCAGAATCCCATGTGATTCTTTGACAAATCCTTTGTGATTCATACAGAATCCCATGGGATTGTTTGATGAATCCCTTGAGATTCATCCCTAATCGCATGTGATTTCAAATAGAATCCTTTGTGATTTATGGACAAGATAAACCATACAGAATCCCTTGAGATTCATACAGAATCTTAAGTGATATTGTACTTCCGGTTTATATAAGGTAAAATGAAAATCCCGTGGGATTTATACAGAATCCTATGTGATTCTCTCTGATCCCTTAGGTTCATATAAAATCCCATGTGATCCATACAGAATCCCATGAGATTTTTGATGAATCACTTGTAATTCATAAAAATTGCCCATGTGATTCATACAGAATCACACGGGTATCTATATGAATCACATAAAAGGTTCTTTGATTAATCACATACAGAATCCTTTAGGATTCTATATGAATCCCAAAGGATCAGAGAGAATCACATAGGATTCTTTATAACAACATACAACTTTTTAATAAAGAGATTCAAAGAGCTCATTTCAATAATCATATAAAAAATATTTACCCTTAAAAAGTTGTGACATAAAAGTATAAAACTCAAAAACAGTGATTTACTCATTTTTATAAATCACTTGTGATATTTTAAAAACAACAAATCACAATTGATTTTTTTACGAATCTCGTGGAATTCTTTTACGAATCCCGTGGGATTTTCTGGACGAAAATTTTGAAAAAAAAGTTCGTCGAAAGTATATAAAAGTGTATATCTATGGAAAGTTGATTTAATTCTCGTCGCGATGGTGTATTTTTCGTAGTTTGAAGATTTACCATTTGCAAGATATATTGTTTTTTTTTTTAAAAAAAGGTGAAAAGTGGGTTTTTATATTAAATGGGCTAAAATGTCAATTTTGTCCTACCTTTGTTATTTATTGGTTTGATCTATACTGTTGGATGAAATTAAATGGAAGGCTAGGATTTTTATTTTTTTTTATTTATTTTTTTTTTATTTTTTTTTTGTCATGGATCTCACCTCCATATAAAAAACCAAAATTAAAAATCCCAAAATATACAATATGATGATGAATTTTCTTAAAACACATATCGCATGTTTGTGAGCCTGCATTAGTGCTCTTTATAACAATATATATATATATATATATATATATATATATATATATATATATATATATATATATATATATATATATATATATATATATATATATATATATATATATATATATTAATGACTAATTAATAACTATAACTTTAATGACTATAATTTTAAGATTTACGAAAGGTTATTATGGTAACACAATTATGTCATACCAGTATTTATATGAAGGTAAGACATATGCTGTTGGTGCAAAAATAAAATAAAATAAAATTTCGTGTTTAGTGTTAAGTGTAATTGCAATATTTGAAATGATGGTGCAAACTTCATTCAAGATGGCGTTTTTGGTCATGATAATGTTTTCCGTATTTGGTACTTTTTCTCTCTATTCTCCCAACTATTTTGATGTATTGAACTTATATTAATAAAATATCTTTTGCAGGTTGGCAAGTATTGTGTCTTTCGGGGGACAAAGGATCGATAAAAAATCAACAAGCTACATCTAGGAAGATAGGTGTCATCTTCCGCTATGTAGGGGAGGATGAACCTTGTGATCCAGACGTTGATAATTGTGAATGATATATATGCAAAATAGGCGTACCAACATGTTGTGACGAAAAGTGCGTATGTAGTTGTAATGAATCATGCAAGATATGTTTTAGTAACTAAGGTTAAATAATATGTATGTTTCTTCATTGTAATGAGAACTTTAATAAAAGGGTAATCTCATTGAAACGCGCCTTGTAGACATCACCACAGCCCAACACCTCGAATATCTTCTCCATATGAGCAATCTAGTGCTCTGCATCATCCGGAGAAGTAACAGTACTGAACGAACAAGGTTTTTGCTTGTTAAATCTCTCTAGCCAGGTGTGAATAGTCTCAGGTGGGATCCCACCACCACCAGAATTGTAACACCCCCAAATTTATGTTTTAGCAGCGGAAAAGTAATTTGGGTGTTACGGGGAGGATCGAAGTCATAATCACATAAAACGGCTTAAAAGAGACGTTTTGTAAGTTATTTGTCATTCAAATAATATTTTTGATAAAAGATGAAAATCTCATTAAAAGATATAAAGGTTTGTAAGAATGACATATTTGATTTTTACACCATTTTAATTTATTAGAGTAATAAATGCCCGCTCTGTGTCTTGTCCTGCTCCATTAATTACCTGAGATGCACATGCTTAAAAGTGTCAACACAAAGGTTGGTGAGTTCATAGAGTTTAATAGAAAACCACTTATTTCGATAGATTCAGAAACATTTAGTAATAATTATAATAAATACTAACAGTGATAGAACAAGTATTGAGTGATGTTGATTATAATCACAGATAAATCATATATGTATTCAATCAAATTCAAGTATTGGATCATAATCCTAACATGAGATGGAAACTCATGACGCTAATTTAGTGAGACTTATATTTCAAATATGGTCAATTACCTATACAGCTGTATCTAGATATATGTTTGAAGACATATATTTTCTTAAAGATATTGCCCCAAGCCTCATGACACGCAAAACATTAACAAAATACCGTAAAAACGGAGGTGATTATCAAGTGAATGGCAATATTGCCCTCGTGTAATAGGTGATTTGCCAATTCCTATTTTTACTCAAATATAGTGT
The DNA here is from genome assembly GCA_030686995.1 of Artemisia argyi. Lineage (NCBI taxonomy): Eukaryota > Viridiplantae > Streptophyta > Magnoliopsida > Asterales > Asteraceae > Artemisia > Artemisia argyi. The sequence goes on along the minus strand of CM060697.1, from coordinate 56,953,525 downwards.
ATCACGATTAATACGACTAACCAAAAGGCATTCCGTCAAGTATTAGTGGGATAGGATGTCAAGCCTCAACAGGTTTCGAAGTTGTTCACTATATTCGCGCTCACATACAAGTGATTAATGGCTCATGATAGATGGACTTTATGGCGATAAGGGTAACTTATGCAATATCAATGTAATAATGTAACTAGAGTATTTGAGCTCTTCCTAGCAATTATTTCTGTTGAAACATAGAAATATCATATAGAGATAAGGGAATCATTCAGGATGTTATAGTATAGTCAAGCATCATGCCACAATAATCATTTTGGAAACATTATCATTTGAGTTCATTATTCTAGTTAAACAATTTGCCAGTAACATATATATATATATATATATATATATATATATATATATATATATATATATATATATATATATATATATATATATATATATATATATATATCACATCTTAAATCATAAACTTCATCAATACGGAGACTGATTATAAGGAAGATCTTAAGATTTCGACTTTATACTAATGATGAAAATGATAATGAGAACAAATAACGATATGATCTTGAGAATATGATATGTTTAAAATGCCTAAAGTTCAGAAATAATATTATTCTTAATATTATCTTATTTTTATGTCTTTGAAACCAATATATCATTTCCTCGAAAGTGAGGAACAATTCGTTAAGTTAAATCGTTTTAAAATGTTTTTATATAAATATAATGAAAGTTAATTATTAAATAAATGATTTATACAAAAATGCTCGTGACGTGATGGGATGTTGTAAAATGGAAAGTAAAATAAGAATGTCAAATAAAAGATGTTGGTCCTTGTCCTTTTCCAATTTTTACACTTTTTATTCTAACGATGTTAGCGTTACACCGTTAGTCCTTTTTATATATAATTTACAATTTTAGTCCTCTACTTGTCCAATAATCAATACTGAGCTTGAAATATTAAATAATATCAATTTCTATCCTAAAGATTATGTTTTTATAATTTTAGTCCCTATTTTAGGCGTTTGGCAGTTTTAGTCCCTCTAGGTGTTGTCGCGTTACATTTTAGTCCAAATGTACAAAAATCCTGGGAAAAATTATATTATAATTTCATAAACTTATTTAGGAAATAAAAAGCTTATTTTGACAGCTTATTAGTCCAAGAGCTTATTTTCAGCTTATAGGCTTTTAACGAATCAAAATAGAGGCCCGTTAAGAAATTAAGAGGCGAGGGCATGTAAATAGTTTTGGGCCTGGAATTGGGCTATTTTTGTGATTCTAAAAATATATCATATGGGTCGAGTGGACTAGTAAAACGTTATTTCTTATTGGGCTTGAAATAAGCCCAACCGAATATAATAAGTTTTTAAATGAAAATGAAATTTTGAAAACCTTGTAACTGTCGATCAAATTGAATAAATTTGAGTGTCGAGACGTGAGTATTTTTACAAGTTATCTAAATGGAATTGATAGCTAGCTTGGTGGTCTAATAGGTTGTGTAAAAATATAGTACGCTTGTTACGTAATATTTCAAAATACACGATTGTTTTATGGGACGTTTTTATATATGGAAAGACTTAGAAATATTTCTAAGTGTTTTAGAGTTTTTGTATCCGATTGATACAAGGTTTAAAATAGTGTTGAATGATGCATGTAATGCAGAAATAAACGTGAGATGAGTGTGTATCGTGACTCCTAGGCCTTCCAAGATAGAGGCTAGTCACGTTTTGTGTACTATATGTTTATACGTATGCATGTATATATATTATACGTTTGACATGAATTTTATAGATTGCATGAAACACAAATATTATACGAAATAAATTTAAATGGATTCTAAGAGACTTACTACACCTCTAGGGTGGTAGAGTGTCGAGAGTGAATGAAGGAAACACAAGAAAATCTCTCGTTCGTTTATAAACCACAAGTATCGATATATATATATATATATATATATATATATATATATATATATATATATATATATATATATATATATATATATATATATATATATATATATATATAACCCGACACCACTTGTTTCTTCCAAATGAACATGCGAGCTATTCCTGGTCTTTCAGAGACATTTGTAGGATTGAAATGAAGTTTTTATGAGTGTATTGAATGAAAGAAACAAGAGGAGGAAGCTAGAGTACATATAGTAAAATTTTAGTATACTTATGGTTCAAATAATTCTTAGAAACACAAGCAACTATGCATTGTCAGTGAATGAGGAAATTTAGAATGAACCTTGATTATTACATCAATATAGAAGGATGTGTGAGAGCTAGAAACATGGTACTTGTCCTTGTGATTCATCATAGATGTAGAATAGAATATTTAAACATACACGATTTGGAGAAATCGTGTAAGGGTTGGTTCCTAGTTGATGAAACTCAATATTAATCATGAAATCATGCTTGAAATATTATTAGAATCATTTAGAAACAAACCGGGATTAAAACGGTTGAGTTTTGGATTTTATATAAATGTCGAATGGTTGAGTTTTTTCCAAACACTTTTCCCTTCAAAAACATAGCAAAACTCGACCTATGTTTTTGAGATTGGGCACGTTAAGAGTTTACCAGGTGAGGAACGAGATGGTGCAAAAATATATAGGTGTCGTGTTTAAGATTTGAGAGAACGAGGAGTGTTTTGGAGGATGGTTTCTAGTCGATATATACATAAAATTATAAACTAAAGTTGGGTTTGAAATATGGGCTGATGAATAGTAACGATGGAATGAAGTTGGGCTGAAAATATTAAGGGCCCGTTAGGTGTAATTAAGGTTTAATAGGATTAGTGAAATATTTAAGTTTTGTTAAACGTGCCGAGAACTTGTTTCGTCATTTGGTGAATTTTGTGATATCGTAATTGTGACCATTGAATATAATAAGAAAAATTTCAAATTTTTCTGTAAAAATGGTGATTAAAATAATGACAGAGATTAATATATAATTAACCGTTGTTAATTATATGGATTTTTGCAGTTCTCTACAGTACCCACCTGTCACTCTGAATTTTGTCCCGAAATTCAAGTTTATTGTGATTACTTGAGTAGAGAATTTTGAACAGAGAGTTGTCGAGAGATTTTTATTCCCAAAAATTAAGGAAATGTGATTCAGTTAGATTTATCTGTAGTAGACACGACAAAGTAACTGATGTATTTAAGGATTGTGAATATTGAAAATAGTGGTTCTGAATAGTGGAAAATTTATGGCTAGTGAACAGTATTCTAATGGTCGGGAATAGTGAATTCCAATGGCCGTGAATAGTGTTCTAACGGCTATATTTTAGCCTATAAGTACCCATCTCTAATTTCCATTTCTTCCATCAACCATTTTCCTCTCATTTCACATCTCAAAATTGCGCACCTCATCAATATACTAGCGATTGTGTATGTCGTCCTTGCCGCTATCTACTTAGCGTATGTTCCAGATGAAGACTTTGGATTCTTGGTCGCGATCTTGCTGTTTATCGTACCCCTTACAGTCCTAGCTATTACCATAGACAAGATATGGTGGTAATAATCTTGAGTTAGGGTTGTTTTAAAATTAAGTTCTTGTTGTGTTTTTATGTACTCTGTAATAAATATGGAATAATTCTCGTTTTGTTTTTATGTTTAGGAATTTGTCTCATTATTGTTTTTAATGGTTTGTTTATATTTATCTTTCAGCATAATTAGGGTGATTCATCCTGTGGTGGCTCTTGCTATTGTTATGTTGGTGGGGGTCTTTGTTGACATAGCGGATCAACCTATTGAAGATTCCATGATTTATATTGTAATTATTGTAACATTAGCACTTCCGATGCTAATTATTTGTTTATTTATTAATTTCCACGGATTCAAATAAAATTTTCGCTATTTGAGTTTTCTATCAGTCTTTGTGAATTATTAGTGTTTTCCTACTTGACTTTTGTCGGTTTCTCATTATAATGATGAGGGGATAAGATAGGTATTTATTGTGGTTTGTCCAATGTAATATTTATGAACAGTTCATTTTATCTTTTGCTTTTAAATGAAGATTGTTATTTAGAAAATCTGAAATTATGACTGTTCCCTTCATAACATGATTCTTCCTAAATTAGACATAGTTGATCAGGCTATGTATAATTGAGGACTAAATGATGTGATGTTTGGCTCAATCATATGTTTCTCTAAATTGTTTTAAATGGTGTTCAACGTGTCATTTTTATAATATAACACGTAATTTATTTTTAAGAATAAAGTAGAAAATTTTTTGTTCATACTATAATGATGAATCAGAAATTTCTAGGGTAATAACAATATATTGTTATTTGGCAAATGGAATAAAAATTGAAATTGACATAGATTATGATTATTATGGAAATATTACAAGGTAGATTCTTCGATACGGTAGAAAGATAGTTGTTATACTTAGGTTACATCCATCGTAACTTAAAGTAAAATACAAGAAAGAGAAACAACTTAGGAAATTTTTGAACTAGAATTTATTTATTCACAACAGGAATTTATTCATCTGCTTAAATCTAGTTATCATCCCTTGATACTATCAAAGTCTTTAAAGATTCTTCATGCTCATGCAAAAGTCTTGGCTTTCCAATTGATATTGTAGTTTGGAAATAGGCTCTTGTAGTGCCCTTTTGCACCACATCCGTGGCATACTACAGTTGTTGGTTGCCCTTTTATGTCCGGAGCCTTACAACTATTTACCTTGTGACCTGTTTTCTGACACTTCCTACACTTAACATGCAGATTCCTGTGTGATGCTTCTCGCATTTTTGACACAGGGGTTGACTTCCACGATAACCACTTTCAGTAACAGGTGTGGCGAGGCAGTCTCTACTAGCTTTTTGTTTGTATTCCAGCTGACGATGATAGTTGATACGATCTTCTAGATGTTTACGATAGCAGTCTTGAGCATTGGTGAAATTGCAGCAGATGGGTTGATGATTCCTCTTTCAGTGAGTTTTTGCTTTTGGTTATTTCCATTAGATATAACGCGTTGCCTAATCCCTTGATAGGGGTGATGGTAGGGTTAATCATTCTTTCTGGAGTTTTAAAGTGGGCTGGCCTATATTCCATGAAACTTTCATGGTTATGCTTACCAGGTATACCCGTCTCTCTTCTCGGACAAACTATGGTAGTCCCTTCGAGTACTACTGACACGATGTTGTTTACCAATTTCTTGATGGCTTCAGGAGTCATGGTGATTTTTGATGATGATGGAGTATATGTATTGTTCATGTTGTCCATCTTCTGAAATCATTAATGAAACTCAACTTAGAATCTATATAATGTCAGAATAATTCAAATAATGAAGCTAATTATTTCATTGATGATAGACTGAATTGAATCCCTACTGTAATCTAATTTCAATATATGCCTATGTTGTATCATAGTTAAATGATCAACTCTTGATATGGGATTACTAAGGAACAAACTGATTTGTCTACTACAATAAACTTCTCTCCATTCTTCAAGTTCTCTCTTGAAAATTTATTTTTAGACAACTCTTTGGTTTTTGGTTAATTACGGTATGTTTAAGAAATCTTAACAATTGTAAGAAATCCTACGGTAGATTTGAATAACATTGCATAATATTAATAACTTGGCTGATTGTTTTTGCAAAACAAACGATACAGGATATCTTATTAATACTCATTGATCTGCATGGAGTCATTTGTTTATCAAAGGAAGTAACAGATGATGAGATTTTTGCATGAAGGTATGAGGATTCATTACATGCATGTTTGATATGAAAGAAAAGATTGATTCATAACAAAAAGATATAACAGAAAAGGAGGTTATTATACACTATGATTCGATTACAAGTTCTGAAAGTTTCAGATTTATTGACCATTACATGAAATACTAACCAAAACTATTTGGTTTAGTAGGTACAACAAGGATACTTGTAAACTTAAGATTAGTTATGTAACACCCCCAAAATTTGGTACAGCGGAAGACTCAACAAGCTTTCGGGGTGCTACGGGGATTGGTATCCAACACAAGACATAAAAGAACGAGATAAAGTAAACAAGAGAAAAGTACAACCACGCTGGGTTTTTAAAGTTTACATTTATCCCAAATTCAATCAAAGTCAGGCCCAAAAGAAAATAAATATAGGTCCACAACTATGTATCAGAGTTTTAGAAAATAGATCCATAAACCAGGTGCCATAGCCACGCCTCCAATCAAAGCATCCAAGGGCATCACTTAATTAACTGAGAAAACGCGCTAAAAGTCAGCTTTCACTGGTGAGATCATAGGTTTAAGTTCATAATTCAATATAGTGGACATATACGCAAAACGCTTGCTAGCTAGACTAGGCCTCAATCATCCAACCAAAATAATCCAACCAAACCTAACCAACCCTATAGGTGCACACTATAGCTCAAATCAATACAATCCAAAGCTTACCTAGATCATGTCTAGGCCTCGCTCTATAATCAATCCAATAGCTTACCTAGTTCAGGACTAGGCCTCGCTCAACAACCAATCAATAGCTTACCTAGTTCGGGACTAGGCCTCGCTCAACCATTAATCAATAGCTTACCTAGTTCGGGACTAGGCCTCGCTCTAAATCCTACCTAGTTCTATAAGCATAGCAAGTTTTAAAAGAATATAAAAGCGATAATAGTCCACATAAAACATTTGCACGTTTCTCACCCTAAGTATTGAAAACATAGTTCAAGAGTAAAAAGTGGGGCTATGACTCACCTCAAGTCCAGCAAATCCGCAAAAGAAATCGATAGATGAAAGACGTAAAGCAAACTCAAGTGATGCGTAGGGATTGCACCAGGCTTTATCTCTCGAGGGATCTCGAGAAGCTTACAACCCCCACCAGCCAGTGTACCTAATCGTTGTAGTATAGTATAGTGACAAGTACTGAGGGATTGATCGTTCAGCTAGGAATAGTGTCGCTAGGATTAGAAAACCTAATTACTAGTTCTAGAGATGAGAGATGGTTCTTTTTTGTATTTTTATATTTTTTAGAAAGCAAGTAAATATCTCGGTTTTGAAGGATTTGGGCGGAATTAGTTGCTAGTCAACTAACCCAATACTAAAGATGCAATCAAAATAAAATACTAAAAATGAAAATAAAACTAAGGTTGTGAGCAATAAGTGGAGAAATGTGTTTACTTAGATTTCACTACTCCCTAGATATTTTTTACACGTTAATTACTTGTTATAGTTGCGTGGATGACGGATTGTATTCCTTAATACCATTCATGGGGTGGCGTACTTAACTCCCCAATCCTATGAGTGCCTACTTCACTCCTATGTCGAGCCGGCTAAGAAGCTCCTAACATGGGATCATTAGAATTTACTCATGCATTAAATACAACCACTAAAACCTAGTACACATCGGTTCATGTTTCCTAAGACGTTCAAGCATGTTACCAATTGGAGATCTGCCAGTTTTCTTAAGCCTAACATTGAAATCATTCATCCAATACAACCATAAACAAGTAATCAACACATAATCAACATCTAGGTTTCATTAGATCTAAGCAAACACAAGATAAATCTAGCCTAGCATGGTGGAATCAAGACAAGCACAAGATATAGACAACCAACACATAAACATATTGATTGAATTAAAAGAATACTTATCTCAATAGCACATGTAAGGGTTAAAGGACTGAAAACCCTTGAAAAAGCTGTAAAATACGTATATGGTTCGGCCTTAGGGTTTCTCCAAACTTGTTCCTCTCTAATGAATGAAAATTAGAAAACTATATATAGATATAAGAGGCTGACGGCGTCAAGAACAACGTTTTGACGCCGTCATCTCGCTGCCAAAATAATTCTCGGACTGCCTTGATCTACATCTGACGCCGTCATGTTATCCATTTTTGCAGGCCGTCATATATTTAACTCTTGACGCTCTACTTTGTGACGCCTTCATTTCTGTACTGGGTCGTCGTGATCTTTACTCTTGACGCCGTCAGGAAAGTACTCTTGACGCCGTCACACACTGTTCCCAGCTTGGAAAATTAAGACTTTGGCATTTTCTTCACTTTTATTCTCCAAAAACGTCCGAATTGCTTCCTTTCCAGATTTCACTCCCAAAGTACCTAAAATCACAAAAGGAACGATTTAGGGCAATATTTGATCAAATAAATTCAATTCCGGGCTTAAATGACCTCCTAAAAGTGGTTCATTTTTCGCCTCATCATATACCCTTACACTTGAGATTTGCTTGTCCTCAAGCAAATGCGCTTTTATTCTAGTCAGAATACAAGTTAGGGGTCATTTAACACTAATATAAAAGTAATTACAACAAATAATCGTTCCACAAAAGACCAAAGACAAGCACGGAGGTCATACACAAACACCTCACAAATAGTGTTTAGATACTCACATCTCTCGGGTGTAATAAAGTATAAATTACAATATGGAAACGGAAGATATCTCTCACTACCTGTCATAGCAAAATCGATTAACATAGGCTTGGAAAATGATCAAACCTCCACCATATGGCGTAAGCACCTAGGATAAACTATCAAAGAGGTCTTTCAAAGGGTTGTAACGTTAGGTGTAGGGATATGAAATACACGGTTTTGTTGGATATAGGCAGTCTTTACTGGTGGTGAGTTAACAATCTTGGTTAATTACATGTACAATGTGGCGTTGCTAAGCCAAGACTAGACTCGACTTAAGCTAATAAATGAAAAATAACCAAGAACATAAAATGAACATAGAATAAAAAGGGATGGTAGTCCGTATGTTTTTTCTCTTTTCTTTTTCTATTTTTTTTCTTGTTTTTCGAATTTTTTTTTTTTTTTTTTTTTTTTTTTTTTTTTTTGCATACACTCTTACGTTACCATCCAAAATAATACATCATAGGGAATGAAAATTCCCCTTACACTTGAATCTTTACATACTTTACAATAAACTAATCTTATGACTCGAATTAAGAAAATCAAAACACTTGGAGTACTTATAAGATTAACGCACATACGGGGGTAATAAAATGATGTTCTTCCCCATTACTCCATAAAATAAGTACTTTACCCATGAGTCTCAATCGTCCCAAAACAATATGTACAAAGATATGACTCGACTTAGCAACCATGTAATCAATTAGAAAGTTAACTTAGAATTTAACAAATAACAATAATGCACTAAAAATGAGCGCATACACGGAAGGCTAAGGCGACTTGGGTGTACATTTAAGTGGGGTGTAACAAATTCTTCCTTTAAGTAAAATGCTTAAAGTTAGAAACGAAAAGATAGGCTCGGAGGGGTGTACTAGGGGCTTCGTGTACTAAAAATGAGTACAACGCTAAGGGTGTGGGAAAAATTAGTTGACTTAACTAGCCAAATAATATGACTTAAATGGTCAAGTAATTATAATACGGGTTTAACACAAGGGTGATCCTAATGCCTCTTATCATGTAGTAAATCCTACTACACGAATGTAGTCTCACTAGCGGTCTCGGGATGCATCACTAACGCAAGTTCTAGAATCTAAATGCTACCGGTACACTCATAAGCACTAATAATAAATGCTTTTACTATCAAATCTAAAGGCGAACCTCACATATTTGGGTGGAAAATTTTTCTGAAAGTACGGTTATGTGCTAGTCATACAATCTCCTATCCATGAGACGCTTGCTATGGCTAAAGTTTCACTCCTAAATGTTGTAAAAAATTTTAAATTTGGCGCTAAAATTACACTAACAAGTATTTCTCATAGTTTTATTACACATCTACTATTAAACAAAGAAACTCAAGCGAAAGTGTATTTGTAAGGTATCATCATTTTACCCTCCTCTTACACTTAGGATGAACATTCTCCTCAATGTTCAAGTAAAGAATGTAAAAGTGAAAAAGTAAAAAGAAATGAAATCAAATACTCCCCTGATTCGCTCGGTATGGATAATAAGGTGGCTAGGTTAGATCTTCCTCCAAGAAAATGAACAATCAAAGCTTCCCTTCCCGAATATAAATCATCTTCTTGTCATACATAACCTGTAAATCCTGAGAAAACAAACAAGACAACCTCGCATAAAATCGGCGGCAATCTACATAAGTTACTAAATCCTAGAAAACAAAATAAGATATAATGCTTGTGGAATGAAGTTTGCAGATTTCCTGGAGATTATAAAACTTAATAATTCAACAAAAACTTTAAAACTCCGTTAGAAAAACAAAACTGGTAAAATTTCCAGATTTTTACACATGACGCCGTCAAGAGAAAGCTCATGACGCCGTCAGAAGTGACCTGCAGAAATTCTTATGTTAAGTTTCCGGAAAATTTCTGGAAAACTTGGTCCTACTTCCTGGAAAATCCTGCAAAACTTCATTATGACTCAATACAAGCATTTGACTCTAACAAATACGAATATACATGTTCACTTAATATTGTTGGAGAATCATGATCGGTTTGTTTCTTAAAAACATATTTGGGGTTTCCCCTTACACTTATCTTTTGCAAAAATACCTTTAGGTGGAGTTAAGACTAGGCCAAAACAACAAAGTAAAGTATTTCCACTTTTTAGTTTAGAAACATGATCTACCAACAATAAAAATAAAGCATGCATATGGAAGCAAATAACAAACAAACAAAATAAAATCACACAAAGCATGGGTTGCCTCCCAAGAAGCGCTTTTCTTTATTTACGAGTCTTGTAGCTAGACTCAAGGTCATGGGTTACTACGTGACCTCATCGTTGGTTTCATTTTCTGATTGTAAATGTTCTTTGTAGAAACCAATAACCTTTTTCTCAATTGCTCCTATAATCCTATGGGCAAATTCCTTATCGACTTTATACTTTGGTCCTAGAGCCAAGCAATCTTTGCAGAAAAGACTCCTCTTTTCCCATACATAATCCATGCCTTTTTTCTTATCCTCTTCATTGATGTCCTCAAAAGCACCAACGTTATCCTTATCAAATCGGGATATAAAGCGAAATTATTTCATTCTATTAGGCATCCTATAAGTGATCCTATCGGTGTTACTTGCAAATCGGATTGTCCCTTCTATCTCATCATATTCTAACTTTGACACCTCAACAAACGGTTTGCCAAACACAACATTGGACAATCAACAATCAATAACATTAGCAAGATCTTCCACAATCATAAAGTCGGTAACAAAAGTGAAAATCCTGACAAAGACATGTAGACCTTTAACTCTCCCAACAACGTTACAAACTCCACCGGGGTATTTGGGATCTCTTCTAGGTTCAAGTCTTGTTTTCACTATATCATTATAAACATTTGAGGACATAATGTTGATTGGGGATTTAAAGTCAATGTAAGCATTGTCAACGTGTCTATACCCAATCATACATGGTATCTTAGCATTCTTAGGATCGCCTCTCTTTTTCTTAGGTTCGATTATAGTAAAAGGAGATCGAGGGTCACCAATAAGATTATTATAATATGAAATCTCCTCCTTAGTGGGATATAGATTAAAATAATCATTTAGCTTCGGATCTATTTCCCCTCTTCAAGTTCCTCAATGACATTCACAAAATCATTAGGCCCTAGGTCCTCATTTGAATACAATGCGGTCGCTAGGTCACTATATGCATAGTCGAGCTCAACTTTAATCAACCTATTAAGCTCCCTAAGTTCCCTAATCTCACTCTCAATTTGTTCACGTAACACAGCCACTTCTCTAGGGGAAAGGAGTGGATTCGCGTTTTCCATAATGGTCAACGGAATAGTCAATGAATTTAATTTACTAACAAAGGCACAAAGAAAAAGATAGACTAAAGAAAACCAAAAAATAAAAATAAAATCTTACTAAAAAGGAATCTAGCAAGTAGACCTAATAAAAAGAGATTCTAACCTAGACAATAACTATTCCCCGGGCTGCGGCGCCAAAAACTTGATGCGTAGGGATTGCACCAGGCTTTACCTCTCGAGGGATCTCAAGAAGCTTACAACCCCACCAGGCAGTGTACCTGATTGTTGTAGTATAGTATAGTGACAAGTACCGGGGGATTGATCGTTCAACTAGGAGTAGTGTCGCTAGGATTAGAAAACCTAATTACTAGTTCTAGAGATGAGAGATGGTTCTTTTTTGTATTTTTATATTTTTTAGAAAGCAAGTAAATATCTCGGATTTGAAGGATTTGGGTAGAATTAGTTGCTAGTCAACTAAACCAATACTAAAGATGCAATCAAAATAAAATACTCAAAATGAAAATAAAACTAAATTAAATTAAGGTTGTGAGCAATAAGTGGAGAAATGTGTTTACTTAGATTTCACTACTCCCTAGATATTTTTTACACGTTAATTACTTGTTATAGTTGCGTAGATGACAGATTGTATTCCTTAATACCATTCATGGGGTGGCATACTTAACTCCCCAATCCTATGAGTGCCTACTTCACTCCTATGTCGAGCCGGCTAAGAAGCTCCTAACATGGGATCATTAGAATTTACTCATGCATTAAATACAACCAATAAAACCTAGTATACATCGGTTCATGTTTCCTAAGACGTTCAAGCATGTTACCAATTGGAGATCTGCCAGTTTTCTTAAGCCTAACATTGAAATCATTCATCCAATACAACCAGAAACAAGTAATCAACACATAATCAACATCTAGGTTTCATTAGATCTAAGCAAACACAAGATAAATCTAGCCTAGCATGGTGGAATCAAGACAAGCACAAGATATAGATAACCAACACATAGACATATTGATTGAATTAAAGGAATACTTATCTCAATAGCACATGTAAGGGTTCAAGGGCTGAAAACCCTTGAAAAAGCTGTAAAATACGTATATGGTTCGGCCTTAGGGTTTCTCCAAACTTGTTCCTCTCTAATGAATGAAAATTAGAAAACTATATATAGATATAAGAGGCTGACGGCGTCAAGAACAACCTTGTGACGCCGTCATCTCGCCGCCAAAATAATTCACGGACTGCCTTGATCTACATCTGACGCCGTCATGTTATCCACTTTTGCAGGCGGTCACATATTTAACTCTTGATGCTCTACTTTGTGGCCTTCATTTCTGTACGTCTTCATGATCTTTACTCTTGACGCCGTCAGGAAAGTACTCTTGACGCCGTCACACACTGTTCCCAGCTTGGAAAATTAAGTCTTTGTCGTTTTCTTCACTTTTATGCTCCAAAAATGTCTGAATTGCTTCCTTTTCCAGATTTCACTCCCAAAGTACCTGAAATCACAAAAGGAACGATTTAGGGCAATATTTGATCAAATAAATTCAATTCCGGGCTTAAATGACCCCCTAAAAGTGGTTCATTTTTTGCCTCATCATCAAGTAACGGCAACTACAGACTCGGCACTTCCTAACAATATCAAACTCGTTCAGAATTATTTCCTCAAAATCAAATATTCCCAATCCCGAACGTATTCCGTTTAACTTTCTAAAAATATCAATTTCTCGAATTATCTTCATATTAATTTGAAGTTTGACGTTTGGTATCCATATGGGTGGAGGGTCGACACAACTCAAACCAAGAAGCCACAATGAAAGAAATAATAAACCATCTATAGGTCTAATATTAGCCCAATATATTATTTAAATAAATCATCGAAGTTTATCAAATCCGTCTATTTGGTAATCCCCCATATTTATTTACGTAATACATCATTCTAAGATTATACCCAACCTATATTACATAGCACAAAGAATACTATACGGTAAATATAGTAGTCCAATAAATTCCCTAGATATATCGTCAAATTTGCCAAATTCGTCAATTTAGCCAATTCCACGAGATGTATAATAATTTATTATCCTAATACACGTACCATAACCTATGGGCATCGTAGGATACGATGCCCATAAATATACCCATTTTATATAGCTAAATAAATTCGATTTAACACGTCGATTAAATAAGTTACGTAGTTATAGAAAATGGATATATTAATCGTCATATATCCGTGACAACACAAAAGTCACATAATAAAGTCCACTTGGACTTAAGTAACCACAACTCCGTATAACTCGATAAGTTTACCAAATTTATAAAAAGTCATGTTTTATTTATTAGTTACCCAACGTATTAGTTCTCGTCATTATTTATAATAATACTCCCGACATTTCTTGCACTATTCGCATAGTACAATATTTATCGTTATATTATTATAACGTTTACTCATGGTCGTTTTATTATTAATATACGCATTTATATATATATATATATATATATATATATATATATATATATATATATATATATATATATATATATATATCACGTCTATATTACCAATAATATTATTACGAGTATTATTTTTAATGTTTGATTTTAAATATTTATCGAGTCATAAGAATTTGGTTACATGTCCGAGTCATCACTCTCGGCTCATAGTCCAAGTCCAAAAATAATATAACCAAGTCATAAATAAATAATCCAACTCCGTCCAAATAAATCCCAAATTCACGTGCTACAACATTAGGGTCCGACTACGGCACCCGACTAACCTATCTCCGTCATCTAATTGACCGTCTCACAATCGGTCCCCAAATCCATACTCGTCAACACAACTCCACAATATCAAAGTCAATTCATTTGCCGAAACCATGAGGTTACGGTCTCAACTCCACTTTCGGCCAACAACAATAATAATAACAATAAAATCAACAACAAGAAACAATCAAAGATGCATATCATATGGTTTGGTTTACCATGCCAAACCCGAGCCAAATGATCCACTTGGGTCTCGGCTAGAACCACGAGTCACAAGGACTCAATACCAAGGCCACAAGGCCACGACATAAGCTCACTCGAGCCGTATCAAAACTGCCAAACGGACTCTCTTGGGTCGCGGCACACCAAGACAACCACAATCATTAATTTGGTTAACCAAATTAACCAAGAATCAAACCAATCGGACCAAGGGACCTCTTAGACTCCCAAACGAGTCGAAAACATAATCACACCGAGAACATGGGTCTCGGCCACGCTCCAACGAGCTAACCCAAATCCAAACGCGACCTAAACATCACAAATCGAGCACCAAACTCGAGTCAAGTCAACAACCAAGATACCAAACGGATTTATATGTCAAAAATAATGTTTCCCCATCATTTTTAGTTAAGATTTCATCAAAACCCAACAAGAAAAGTCCATATACCCACGGTTTGGGTACGAATCGAGACACACGAGTTGGAACTCGTGGTCATTCACCTTCAAAATTACTCCAAAACTATATTTCTTCAAAAACCCAACAAAATTAGATGATAATGGTGATGTTAAAGTGGCGGTGGTGGTGATTTCGAGGTGTTAGGATCGTCCAAATCGCGCGTGAGTTGTACCAAAATATAGATCGGGATGAGATGGTTAAGATGGTGGTGTTATTTAGTGAGTGAGAGTGGTGGTGGTGGCTGTGGAGGCCGTGTAGGGTGGCGGTGGTGTTAGGGTTTTGGTGATGAAAATGATGATGATGAATGAGAGAGAGAGAGAGAGAGAGAGAGATAATTGTTTGTATGTTTGTGTTGTGTTTGTGTGGTGCGTGGGGTGATTATACCCAAAGAACCAAAACCGGCCCAATGGCCCAAAAAAAATAAAAAAAAAAATGAAAATAATAATAATAGAATTGATATTAAAAGTGTGGGTGAGGTAACCCGAGGTAATAACGCGGACCAAACCCGAAACTTAATTAAATAAACCGACACTCACTCGAATCGAGGTCGTTACCAAATATAAAATACTCGAACCCGTAATTAAATAAATAAAATTGTTAGGTTATCCTAGTGCCGGAGTCAATGTAGTGCCAAATAATCATCTCAAAAGTAATCATCGATAATAAACCAAACCAAACCATTAATAATCATCTTCCGTAAATAATCCAAGGTTTAAAAATCACATTTCAACGTTTACAAATCTCATCACAATTAAACTTTTCAAATATTCCAAAAATCATAAAATTTTAAAGTAATGCGGGTTTTCAAAATGGCTCCCTAATTTGCCAGTTGTCACATCCTCCCAGCCTCAGAAGAAACCCGTCCCCGGGTTTCAGTCGGAACAAACCATCTACGAAGTAAAAAGCTTTGGATATCTCTTGCGAAACTCATCCTCACGTTCCCACGTGAATTTCGGTCCATGCCGCAAATTCCAACGAACTTTGATGAGCGGAATACGACTTCTCTTAAGTCGTTTAATCTGTCTATCCAATATCTCAATCGGCTCCTCCACGAAATTCAAACTCTCATCCACACGAATTTCCTTAATTGGTATAACCGGTGTTTCATCCGAAAGACACTTCTTCAAATTGCTAACATGAAACACGCCATGAACTTTACTCAGTTCCTGTGGTAGTTCCAACCTATAAGCCACGGGCCCAATTCTCTCCAAAATAAGAAATGGTCCAATGTAGCGGGGGTTGAGTTTCCCACGTTTCCCAAAACGTATCACACCCTTCCAAGGCGAGACTTTCAGCATCACTTTGTCTCTAACCTGGAACTCTAGGGGTTTACGTCTCTGATCGGCGTAACTTTTCAGCCTATCTCTAGCTGCTTGTAATCGTTCACGAATTTGAGTCACTTTCTCAGTAGTCTCCAAAATAAGCTCAGGGCCTGTAAGTTGGCTATCTCCAACTTCAGCCCAACCAATAGGTGAACAACATTTACCACCATATAAAGCTTCAAATGGTGCAGCTTTAAGACTTGTGTGGTAGCTATTATTGTAAGAAAACTCCGCAAGGGGTAGGTACTTCTCCCAGCCTTTACCAAAGTCTATTATGCATGCACGAAGCATATCCTCTAAAGTCTGAATAGTTCTCTCACTTTGACAGTCGGTTTGGGGGTGATATGCAGTACTCATATCAAGTCTCGTCCCCAAAGCGGTTTGAAGTGATTGCCACAACGCTGATGGAAAGCGGCTATCGCGATCAGAAATAATCGATATCGGTACTCCATGACGAGAAACGATCTCTTTCACATACAACCTCGCAAGTTTATCCACACTATCATCTTCACTAATCGCCAGGAAATGAGCAAACTTAGTCAAACGATCCACAATTACCCAGATAGTGTCACAACCGCTAGCTGTCTTTGGTAATTTGGTAATAAAATCCATTGTGATCCGCTCCCACTTCCAAACCGGGAGTTCTGGCTGCGTCAATAATCCTGACGGTCTTTGATGTTCGGCCTTAACCTTAGAGCAAGTCAAACACTTACTAATGTACAATGCTATATCTGCCTTCATATTTGGTCACCAATATAACTTTTTCAAATCCTGGTACATCTTGTCAGACCCAGGATGAATAGAGTATTTTGACTTGTGCGACTCGTGCATAATCAACTCTCGAATTCCTCTATACAAAGGTACCCAACTCCGCTCTCCAAAACATAATACTCCATCAGAATGCTTAACGAATCCTTTCTCATTTTCTGCCATCCCAAATATGTTCTCAGCAGGTCGATTTTCTACTTTCAACGCTTCCGTTTGAGCTTCCAATATTTGAGAAGGTAACAGCGATACAATAGTCATCCCTAATGACTTAACTCGTAGCAGTGGTATTCTCTCCTTTCGACTAAGAGCATCAGCAACAACGTTTGCTTTACCAGGGTGATAATGAATTTCGCAATCATAATTGCTTAGCAACTCAATCCAACGTCGTTGTCTCATGTTGAGCTCTTTTTAATTCAAAATGTGTTGTATACTTTTGTGGTCAGTAAACACAACACACTTGGTTCCATATAAATACTGTCTCCATATTCTCAAGGCAAAAACCACAGTACCTAACTCCAAATCATGGGTGGTGTAGTTCTTCTCGTGCTTCTTGAGCTGTCGGGAAGCATAAGCTATCACTTTCTCTCGTTGCATTAACACAGCTCCCCAACCTTTATGCGAAGCGTCACAATAGACGAAAAAGTCTTCATTACCCTCAGGTAACGCCAAGATAGGAGCACTACACAACATCTCCTTAAGTAATTGAAATTAGGGCCGGCAATTTTGACACGAAACCTGTTAACACGACACGACACGACCTGTTCTTAACAGGTTTCGTGTTTGACCTTAATAGGTTTCGTGTCTTAACAGGTCTGACCTGTTATGTTAACAGGTCTTAACAGGTCAGACCTGTTAAACCTGTTAGAACCTGTTAATATTAAAATATATATATAAGCCTTGAATTACAAACCCTACTCATTTATCCACTCACTTAAAAATCCGCCTCCCCCTTCCCTCTCATCTCTCGACTCTCATTGCAGAACTGCAGACCCACACCCCAGGTAAAATTATCTTCTATACATAATTACATATATCGATTCGTTAATCAGTAATCTAATCACTTCATTCAACAATCAACTGATTCGACCCCGATTCATTCAATACCGACTGATTCGACCCCGATTCGTTAATCACTTCATCTTTAATTACATTATATCGACTGATTCTCTTGAATATCTATACATATGTATCGGTTTCTGAATGGTTATTGGTTCGGTAGCTTGAATGTTTGTTGTTAATTAGATTTTTTTTTTTGATAATTGTTAAATCAGGTTTATTCGGAGGTGTTGTCATTGATTGAGCTGTGTAGAGTGCAGCTGAAAGTAGTTCAGTTGACGGGTGAACCGAGTTTTACTGAAATGGTTAGTTTCGTTTTATCTTTGGTTCTTTTGAGGGTGTTTCGGATTACTTATTTCTTGTTCGTGAAATAGTGTTTGGAGTTGTTGATGCTGTAAATAAATGGAATTAGACCCGAAGAATTGATAATTGGTTCAAAGTGGCAGTACAATCTGTTTTAGTAAAGTGGCAGTGATTATATATTCATCTTAAATAAGTACTTCAAAATAAGTAGTCTTAACTTGCTTATTAAAAGCTATATAATGTGTTCCCCCTTATATTGGTATATTGACTTGTTAATCACACAACTCTAATGAAATATTAGCAATATTGGGTACAAACTAAATGGATTGTTTCAGGTTGCTGAGATCCTCAAGGATCGCCCCGCGTGGTTTCGTGACTGCCGAGCTGTTGATGTTCTCGACGTGCTACCTACTGCTAATGGTGGAACCATTGAACTTTTGTACATGCATTGCAGGTAAATATTGCCTTGTTCTACATTGTAATTAGCCGCTTTTGCAGCCCTGCATAAGCCCCTAATTAGTTCATGGTTAACCGAATTTTGGTGTTATAGCATGATTGTAATACTGGATTTTAGTTTCTGAACTTAGATTGCAATTTGAGGTGATTTGGTTGGCTTATTTGTATTTCCTATTTGGCTGATTGTCATACCCCTGCATCAGCCTTCTGTCTCAATCAGCCCTTTTCTTAAGCTTTTATTTGCTTATCTAATATAGCTTATTGCCTGATTTTGGACCTTTAGATAGCCCTTAGTTCTAGCTTTTAGAATCGGTGCTTCATTTGCTTATTAAAGCTTGTTTAGTTAGCTTACATTAGTCTCCTAGTAGCCACTTTGGACCGACTTACCCTGCACCATCAGTATTAGCTTCTAGTTTTTGAGATTATTTTTATTGACCTTGCAAATTGTTAGTGCAAACCTGCTGATGTTAGTCTGTCCCTAGCTGCCTAATTTCCTTTTGCTTATTTCATTGCTTTAGGCTTATTTGAACTGCTTTTCTCTGTCCCATTTTCTAATATTTACTCTTTTGACTTTTCAGGTTTAAAATGGAAGATACGAGTAAAGGTGTCGGAAACTCGGAATTGATATTTGATTGTCTGATTGATATATATTTGTATTAATTAAGAGTTTTATGAACTTTTGTAATAATGTTAAGGATTATTATCATTATGTATTAGTTAATAGTTGTGATGTGATAAAGTTCCTGTCCTTTTGGTTATACTGCACCTCTGCTGCAGCTCTTTGAAATTGTATGTTTCCTGTTCTGTGGATCTGCTGATAGTTCTATGCATGCCAAGTGTTAACAGGTCCTTAACAGGTCTTAACAGGTTAACCTGTTTATTTTCGTGTCGTGTTCGTGTTTGAGAAAAATGACACGATAAGCTAACAGGTCATGTTCGTGTTTGACCTTAACAGGTTCGTGTCTTAACAGGTTCGTGTCTTAACAGGTTCATGTGACCTGTTATGCCAGCTCTAATTGAAATGCTTCCTCTTCCTTATCTCCCCATTCGTATTTAACACTCTTTTGAGTCAATTTGGTCAACGGTTTTGCTATCTTCAAAAATCCCTCAATGAATCTTCGGTAATAACCGGCTAAACCCAAAAATTGACGAACTTCTGTCGGGGTCGTTGGTGCAGCCCAATCTTTAATCGCTTCAATCTTAGCAGGATCTACATGAACTCCTTGCCTATCAATCACGTGACCCAAAAATTGTACCGTCAGAATCCAAAATTCACATTTAGAAAACTTAGCATACAGTTTCTCGTTCCTGAGCAATTCTAAAGATAAGCCTCAGATGCTCTTCATGCTCTTTCTCACTCTTCGAATAAATTAGAATGCCATCGATGAACACAATCACGAACTTATCTAAATAAGGCTTACAAACCCGATTCATGAGGTCCATGAATACCGCCGGTGCGTTAGTCAACCCAAACGGCATCACCTGAAACTCGTAATGCCCGTAACGGGTTCTGAAAGCTGTTTTTGGAATATCTTCCTCGCGAACTCGAAGTTGATGATATCCCGATCTCAGATCGATCTTCGAATACACACTCGATCCTTGAAGCTGATCGAACAAGTCTTCGATCCTCGGTAACGGGTATCTATACTTCACTGTTAACTTGTTTAACTCTGGATAATCAATACACATACGAAACGATCCATCCTTCTTCTTCACGAATAAGACCGGGGCTCCCCAAGGTGAAGAACTTGGTCTTATAAATCCCTTTTTGGCTAACTACGCTAATTGTTTCGACAACTCTTCCAGTTCAGTAGGTGCAAGTCGATAAGGCGCTCGTGCCAAAGGTGCAGCACCAGGTATCAACTCAATCTGAAACTCTACTTGTCTAGTAGGCGGAATTGCCGACAAATCATCGGGAAATACATCCGGAAAATCACGAACTATAGGCACATCTCCAATGCATCTTTTCTTCTTTTCCTTTCCTCCTTTCTCAGATATTTGAGCTAAGAAAAGGCAACATCCTTTATCCATTAGCTTCGGTAATTTAGTGCAAGATATGACTGCTAATCTAGATGGGCCTCTTAATTCCTTTCGATCTCCTGGTATATTTAAAATCTCCCTACCGTAAGGCACACGCACGATCTTCTCATCGCAAAGTATATGGGCACGATACTTTGACAACCAATCCATACCAATAATGACATCAAAACTTCCTAGTGTGACGGGTAGAAGATCTATGTTGAAAGGACGGTTCAGAAAATTTAACGCACAACCGCGAATGATGGTCCTAATCCTTTCTATGTTCCCATTAGCTAACTCTACATCATAACAAATTCCTAAGGCCATCGGGGGTTTCTCTAGTAAGGGTGCAAACTTAGTGGACACAAAACTCTTATCGGCACCAGTATCAAATAGTATGGAAGCATAACGATTATTGAGAAGGAACGACCAGTAACGACATTCAGATCTTCTCTTATCTCGTTCCCAAGTGCATACACTCTTCCATGAGCAGCTCCAGCTTCCACACGTTGGTCCCATTATCTTGTTGTCCACGGTTTCCTCCAGCTCCACGGTTTCCATGATTGTACCCATTACCACCCGATCCTTGATTTCCTCGGTTCCACGATTCCCTATACTCATTCCTATAGTGTCCCTTCTTTCCACATCCATAACAAGTAACATTTGCCTTACTCATAGTTTCAGGAGTAGCTTGAACCATAGCAAGTGGTCGAGCTCTACAATCCTTAGCTATGTGTCCCATCTTAGAGCAATTCTTGCACATCACAGTACATCGTCCAGAATGATTCTTATAACATCGGTTACACTTGGGTGCATCTCCATTGTAGTTCTTCTTATCTCCATCTCCCATAGCATAAGCTCTAGTAGTTGTTTGTCGCTTATTTCGACGATCATTACCCTTAGAGTGATTATCCCTCTTCCTCTTTCCATTCTTGTCCTTCTCAGCTTCTTCCAATACCAACGATTCCATCAATTGTTGAGCGATCGTGATAGCCTCATGAATGTTTGCAGGCTTAGCAGAAATCACATCGTTCCTTGTAGCTACCGACAACCCATCGGTATACCACTCAATCCTTTGAGTCTTAGTCCTAACCATATCGGGGCAAAGCAAGGCTAACTCTCGATAACGGCGATTGTAAGTTTCCATATCGGTACCTTTCACCTTATGATTCCAGAACTCAATCTCCAACTTCTTAACCTCATTCCTTGGGTAGTAAGTCTGAATCAGCAAAGACTTAAATTGCTCCCAAGTCATAGCATAAGCCACATCACTCCCAACCGAATTACGGTAATTGTTCCACCAAGTTAAAGCTTCATCCTTGAAAGTAAAATAAGCAAACTTTACCTTCGCATTCTCCACACAACCGCTGACATTAAACACTGACTCAGTCTTCTCTATCCACCTGACCAAGTAAACCACTCCTTCAGTTCCACCAAACTCAATGGGTCCACAAATTCTAAACTCCTTGTAGTTACATCCATTAGCATGAACAGGTGGAAATGTTCCAGCAGAATTGTTGGAATGATTTGACTCAGCTAGTAGCTCAGCAACTCGTTGCTCCACAAGTTAATTGATCATTGCTTGATCCACAGTAGGTGCATTAAGTGGAACATGATCATTGTCTCCCTGAACATCAACATTTTGATTCCTGTTGTTGCGGTTAGTAGTGTCCAGGTTATCAGGAGTAGGGGTTTCAACATTTCGAGTAGGATGGCGTCCTTGGCAACCAGGGGTAGCCGTTGCAGGACCAGTTCTAGTAGCTCTAACAGGGTTTCGTCGTGGGGCCATTGATCTGAAGCATCATACAAGGTTCATGAGTCTCCGATAGAACTTATCATATGCTCAACAAGAATTAAATCAACGAAGCCAAGTCATGGAAAGAATATCAACAATACACCACAAGACATCAATACGGCGAATAGGGACT
Source organism: Artemisia argyi (assembly GCA_030686995.1). Classification (NCBI taxonomy): domain Eukaryota; kingdom Viridiplantae; phylum Streptophyta; class Magnoliopsida; order Asterales; family Asteraceae; genus Artemisia; species Artemisia argyi. Next base: position 56,930,595 of record CM060697.1, on the reverse strand, counting down.
CAATTTTCCACAATATCCGAGAATCACATAATACCATATAATAGTAACCATCAGCCATACAATAAAGATCCAACATCGTTCCAACTACCGAAAAACACAAAATATAATAATCGTTCCAAACGAGATGAATAATCAACGGAGAAATACATCAAAATACGATAACTAGCTTTTCTAACCGAACACTCCTCAGTGTAGAAAGCAACAAGACAACATAACCCAAACATCTAGCCACGCTGCTGGCGGAGGCTCCTCAACTCCTGCCTCAAGCCATCAAGCTCTCTCCATAATGATCCTAACTCCACACTATGGGTGTCGCTGTCTCTCTTGAGGTCTGCCACCTCCTTCTCTAGCTCGGTATTCCTCTGCCATAACTTGCGGTCAGCCTCTCGAGCTGTGATAAAACCTCGCTGTAAACTCTCAATATGCTCATGAATCTCCATCAATCCTCTCCTCATCTCAGTAACTCTCCTCTCAGTCGTAACCATGTCAATCCTCAACTCTCCAATGAACTCAACAGTCACCCTATCAATCCGCTCAGACATACGTGTAACTCTCTCACCAAGATCAGTAATCTGAGCCCACATCCTACTAGTCTTACCCAACTATACATGCTCAATAGAAACCTCAGAAGGTGCATCCGACTCAACGGGACTACCAGGTGGCAACTCAAACAAAAATGGATGATCAGGTGAAACAGGCTCTATCGGATGTATAGGCGAATCAGGCTCCTCAGCCTGAGCTGGCGGCACTAACAAACCATCATCATTAGGCATCTCCTCCTCCTGAGGGTCATCCTCCTCCTCAGGGTCATAATCACCCTACTCATCCTCCTGAGGGTCATCAGCCTCATCCTCACCCTCGTACTCCTCCTCCTCCTCATCGGAAGAGTACACCATCAATCGCCGTCTCCTAACAGGTGAACCATGTGGAGATGTGGTAGGTGGTCTAGGACGATGATGCAATGATGCAGGTGGTGCATCTGACAGGAGAGTGTGAGCATCCAAATGTAAAGGTGGTAAAGTAGTGCGTACCGACATACGTACCGTAGCTCGGTGGGCAAAACGTGGAGCCACACTAGCCAAAGCCTGATGAAGAGTAAGCTGTCTCGAAGTACCAGGGAGCCCTAGAGAAGATGAGGGTCCCTGCGTAGTAGATGTAGTAGGCGGTGCCGAAGTAGAAGCTGTCGGCGACACAGTAGCTGAATGCATGGCAATCCTGTAGGGATCATCAGGAGCCATGGTGATCTGTGCTGGACGACGCGTACCAGTAAGAACATTCTCAGCAACATCAAACGAATAGGAGGTCATGGTTTGTGACAACGGCGTAGGGTAGGTGTAAGTGTTTCAAAACAACTAAACCGCGAACTCAAAATCCCGTATCAAAAATCATCATATAATTTCAAATCATATATATATCAAGAAAGATTTGAAATACCGCATTACTAGAATCATTCTTAAAACAATTAAGCCATATAATTCCTCAAAACGCAATATAATTCCTCAAAATGCCATATAATTCCTCAAAACGCCATATATCACTAAATCAATAAATCTTAAATCCTCAAATCATCTCAAGAATCCCATATCTAATAATCATCTCAATATACCTCTATATAAACAATGATACTTCGGCTTGGCGGGCTGGCGGACAATGGTCGAGGATCGTTTTCTATAAAATCGGTTATAGTTTAGGTGTCTATTTACCTAGTTCTCTATAACCTTGGCTCTGATACCAATTTGTAACACCCCCAAAATTTGGTACAGCGGAAGACTCAACAAGCTTTCGGGGTGCTACGGGGATTGGTATCCAACACAAGACATAAAAGAACGAGATAAAGTAAACAAGAGAAAAGTACAACTACGCGGGGTTTTTTAAAGTTTACATTTATCCCAAATTCAATCAAAGTCATACCCAAAAGAAAATAAATATAGGTCCACAATTATGTATCAGAGTTTTAAAAAATAGATCCATAAACCAGGTGCCATAGCCACGCCTCCAATCCAAGCATCCAAGGGCATCACTTAATTACCTGAGAAAACGCGTAAAAAGTCAGCTTTCGTTGGTGAGATCATAGGTTTAAGTTCATAATTCAATATAGTGGACATATACACAAAACGCTTGCTAGCTAAACTAGGCCTCAATCATCCAACCAAAATAATCCAACCAAAATAATCCAACCAAACCAAACCAACCCTATAGGTGCACACTATAGCTCAAATCAATACAATCCAAAGCTTACCTAGATCATGTCTAGGCCTCGCTCTATAATCAATCCAATAGCTTACCTAGTTCGGGACTAGGCCTCGCTCAACAACCAATCAATAGCTTACCTAGTTCGGGACTAGGCCTCGCTCAACCATTAATCAATAGCTTACCTAGTTCGGGACTAGGCCTCGCTCTAAATCCTACCTAGTTCTATAAGCATATCAAGTTTTAAAAGAATATAAAAACGATAATAATCCACATAAAGCATTTGCACGTTTCTCACCCCAAGTATTGAAAACATAGTTTAAGAGTAAAAAGTGGGGCTATGACACACCTCAAGTCCAGCAAATCCGCAAAAGAAATCGATTGATGAAAGACGTAAAGCAAACTCAAGTAACGGCAACTACAGACTCGGCACTTCCTAACAATATCAAACTCGTTCAGAATCATTTCCTCAAAATCAAATATTCCCAATCCCGAACGTATTCCATTTAACTTTCTAAAAATATCCATTTCTCGAATTATCTTCATATTAATTTGAAGTTTGACATTTGGTATCCATATGGGTGGAGGGTCGACACAACTCAAACCAAGAAGCCACAACGAAAGAAATAATAAACCATCTATAGGTCTAATATTAGCCCAATATATTATTTAAATAAATCATCGAAGTTTATCAAATCCGTCGATTTGGTAATCCCCCATATTTATTTACGTAATACATCATTCTAAGATTATACCCAACCTATATCACATAGCACAAAGAATACTATATGGTAAATTTTGTAGTCCAATAAATTTCCTAGATATATCGTCAAATTTGCCAAATTCGTCAATTTAGCCAATTCCACGAGATATATAGTAATTTATTATCCTAATACACTTACCATAACCTATGGGCGTCGTAGGATACGATGCCCATTAATATACCCATTTTATATAGCTAAATAAACTCGATTTAACCCGTCGATTAAATAAGTTACGTAGTTACAGAAAATGGATATATTAATCGTCATATATCCGTGACAACACAAAAGTCACATAATAAAGTCCACTTGGACTTAAGTAACCACAACTCCGTATAACTCGATAAGTTTACCAGATTTATAAAAAGTCATGTTTTATTTATTAGTTACCCAACGTATTATTATTTATAATAATACTCCCGACATTTATTGCACTATTCGCATAGTACAATATTTATCGTTATATTATTATAACATTTACTCGTGGTCGTTTTATTATTAATATACGCATTATATATATATATATATATATATATATATATATATATATATATATATATATATATATATATATATATATATATATATATACGTTTCTCACGTCTATATACGTATATAAACGATTATATTACCAATAATATTATTACGAGTATTATTTTTAATGTTTAATTTTAAGTATTTATCGAGTCATAAGAATTTGGTCACATGTCCGAGTCATCACTCTCGGCTCATAGTCCAAGTCCAAAAATAATATAACCAAGTCATAAATAAATAATCCAACTCCGTCCAAATAAATCCCAAATCCACGTGCTACAACATTAGGGTCTGACTACGGCACCCGACTAACCTATCTCCGTCATCTAATTGACCGTCTCACAATCGGTCCCCAAATCCATACTCGTCAACACAACTCCACAATATCAAAGTTAATTCATTTGCCGAAACCATGAGGTTACGGTCTCAACTCCACTTTCGACCAACAACAATAATAATAACAATAAAATCAACAACAAGAAACAATCAAAGATGCATATCATATGGTTTGGTTTACCACGCCAAACCTGAGCCAAATGACCCACTTGGGTCTCGGCTAGAACCACGAGTCACAAGGACTCAATACCAAGGCCACAAGGCCACGACATAAGCTCACTCGAGCCGTATCAAAACTGCCAAACGGACTCTCTTGGGTCGCGGCACACCAAGGCAACCACAATCATCAATTTGGTTAACCAAATTAACCAAGAATCAAACCAATCGGACCAAGGGTCCTCTTAGACTCCCAAACAAGTCGAAAACATAATAACGCCGAGACCATGGGTCTCAGCCAAGCTCCAACGAGCTAACCCAAATCCAAACGCGACCTAAACATCACAAATCGAGCACCAAACTCGAGTCAAGTCAACACCCAAGATACCAAATGGATTTGTATGTCAAAAATAATGTTTCCCATCATTTTTAGACAAGATTTCATCAAAACCCAACAAGAAAAGTCCATACACCCACGGTTTGGGTACGAATCGAGACACACGAGTTGGAACTCGTGGTCACTCACCTTCAAAATGACTCCAAAACTATATTTCTTCAAAAACCCAACAAGATTAGATGATAATGGTGATGTTAAAGTGGCGGTGGTAGTGATTTCGAGGTGTTAGGATCGTCCAAATCGCGCGTGAGTTGTACCAAAATATAGATCGGGATGAGATGGTTAAGATGGTGGTGTTATTTAGTGAGTGGGAGTGGCGGTGGTGGCTGTGGAGGCCGTGTAGGGTGGCGGTGGTGTTAGGGTTTTGGTGATGAAAATGATGATGATGAATGAGAGAGAGAGAGAGAGAGAGAGAGAGAGATAATTGTTTGTATGTTTGTGTTGTGTTTGTGTGGTGCGTGGGGTGATTATACCCAAAGAACCAAAACCGGCCTTATGGCCCAAAAGAAATAAAAATGAAAATAATAATAATAGAAATGATATTAAAAGTGTGGGTGAGGTAACCCGAGGTAATAACGCGGACCAAACCCGAAACTTAATTAAATAAACCGACACTCACTCGAATCGAGGTCGTAACCAAAATATAAAATACTCAAACCCGTAATTAAATAAATAAAATTGTTAGGTTATCCTAGTGCCGGAGTCAATGTAGTGCCAAATAATCATCTCAAAAGTAAATCATCGATAATAAACCAAACCAAACCATTAATAATCATCTTCCATAAATAATCCAACGCTTAAAAATCACATTTCAATGTTTACAAATCTAATCACAATTAAACTTTTCAAATATTCCAAAAATCATAAATTTTTAAAGTAATGCGGATTTTCAAAATGGCTCCCTAATTTGCCAGTTGTCACAAGTTACGCCTCTGACGTAAATATTTAACTTCTTTCTCAAGTTCAAGTTGTGCAACTTCCATGTTTGAGAAACGTTCCTGACACATGTTCATTTGATTAGCCAACATAGTCTCTAATGCGAAAATCTTTTGACCCTGAGTTCTTTCAATATCTTCAACTCTACCATGTGTATGACCGTGTTCTCTTCTTGCATAACGGATCCTGGAGTTCAAGTTTCCAAGCTCCTGGTTGGTGTTGTCCTTTATCTCACCAATCTTTATTCCTAATTCAAACATTGCTCGTCTTTCAGCATCCGCTATTTTGAGCAATGTGTCAAGGTTACGGTCGTACCATTCAAATCGCGTTGGTTGTAAATCTTTTAGCTGTTCAGTGTGAGCATCTAATATGCTGGCTTATCGATAAATAAGAGTCCATATTGAATCAGGAGTGCTTATATTGTAGTCAGGTGAATTAAGTGAGGATAAATTATTTGGAATATCTGATATTGAGGAATCTGAAGTATAAGGTAATGGAGAATTTGGCTCAACATTCTTCCACGGCATCTCTTGGCATGAACTTTGTCCAATTTCGAATGTTGTCTGACCACCAATCAAATCTTCATATGAGTCAGTAGCTCTCCTGAGTTTTTGACGTAAAGGTGAACAAATAGGTGACGATGGAAATGATTTCTGAGTGAGTTCTATATCAGGCTGTGGTTGTGATATTTGTACGTAAGGGTCTTCATTATTTGGAGAATTTTGATTGATAGGCGATGTACTAGTATTACGGAGATTAGTTTCAACATTCACGGGAGTTTCAGGAGACATGTTACTGTAGTAACCGAGAATAGTATTTTATGAGTAATTTTTACGTTAAAGATGTAACAGTATGGATGAAATAATAATTGTGTAAGAGTAATTTCTAAACATGTAAAATAATCTTAACAGATAATGTATTGAGCACGGCAGTCTGCAGACACAGAGGGCATAAAATGGTATGGTGTAAAATCATTTAGTTTGAAAGTGTAGTTATAGTTTAATGTTTGAAAACATTTAGTTCTCTATAACTTTATCTCTGATACCAATCTGTAACACCCCCAAATTTATGTTTTAGCTGCGGAAAAGTAATTTGGGTGTTACGGGGAGGATCGAAGTCATAATCACATAAAACGGCTTAAAAGAGACGTTTTGTAAGTTATTTGTCATTCAAATAATATTTTTGATAAAAGATGAAACATTTGATTTAAAATCTCATTAAAAGATATAAAGGTTTGTAAGAATGACATATTTGATTTTTACACCATTTTAATTTATCATAGTAATAAATGCCCGCTCCGTGTCTTGTCCTGCTCCGTTAATTACCTGAGATACACATGCTTAAAAGTGTCAACACAAAGGTTGGTGAGTTCATAGAGTTTAATAGAAAACCATTTATTTCGATAGATTCAGAAATATTTAGTAATAATTATAATAAATACTAACAGTGATAGAACAAGTATTGAGTGATGTTGATTATAATCACAGATAAATCATATATGATTCAATCAAATTCAAGTATTGGATCATAATCCTAACATGAGATGGAAACTCATGATGCTAATTTAGTGAGACTTATAATTCAAATCTGGTCAATTACCTATACAGCTGTATCTAGATATATGTTTGAAGACATATATTTTCTTATAGATATTGCCCTAAGCCTCATGACACGCAAAACGTTAACAAAATACTGTAAAAACGGAGGTGATTATCAAGTCAATGATAATATTGCCCTCGTGTAATAGGTGATTTGCCAATTCCTATTTTTACTCAAATATAGTGTATCACGATTAATAGGACTAACCAAAAGGCATTCCGTCAAGTATTAGTGGGATAGGATGTCAAGCCTCAACAGGTTTCGAAGTTGTTCACTATATTCGCGCTCACATACAAGTGATTAATGGCTCATGATAGATGGACTTTATGGCGATAAGGGTAACTTAGGCAATATCAATGTAATAATGTAACTAGGGTAACTTAAAGCGGCAATCACATTGAACAATTTCTTGTTGAGCTATGAGAAAACAACACCAGAAGTTCTTACCATGCTAAGGAAAATTAGAGACGAGATTTAAGGAAAATTGATTTCAACAAAAAACAAAAGACAATTGAGTCATTTTTCAAGAAACCTTCATAAATCATTCATGTAATATGCTATATATAAGGAATTATTAATTTATATTTTATATGGGGTCTAAAGAAATTATCAAAAATGTATTATCTTATAATTTTAGCGAATTATTAATTTAGCACCCTATCTCCGAGTCGGGACCGGCAAAAAATATTATCTTAGAGAGTTTATTAAATAACCGAGTATTAATTTATCGAGTTTCTACTGTATATATATATATATATATATATATATATATATATATATATATATATATATATATATATATATATATCACATCTTAAATCATAAACTTCATCAGGTAAATATTAATTAGGAAATTGATTTGAATCATATAATTTATTCATATACTTATAAAATTATCAAAGTATATGTAAGCATGTATCTCACCCAACGAGTTAAAACAAGTATTGGAAATGGGGCTATGACTCACCTTGAGCGATACTGGAAATGATGAAAAGTAAATTCGAGTGAAATTATGGAAACGATTATGGAAACGTCTTCAATACAGAACCTGATTGTAAGGAAGGTTTTAAGATTTCGACTTTATACTAATGATGGAAATGATAATGGGAACGAATAACGATATGATCGTGAGAATATGATATGCTTAAAATGCCTAAAGTTCAGAAATATTATTATTCTTAATATTATCTTATTTTTATGACTTTGAAACCAATATATCGTTTCCTCAAAAGTGAGGAACAATTCGTTAAGTTAAATCGTTTTAAAATGTTTTTATATAAATATAACGAAAGTTAATTATTAAATAAACGATTTATACAAAAATGCTCGTGACGTGATGGGATGTCGTAAAATGGAAAATAAAATGAGAATATCAATTAAAAGATGTTGGTCCTTGTCCTTTTCCAATTTTTACACTTTTTACTCTAACGACGTTAGCGTTACACCGTTAGTCCTTTTTATATATAATTTACAATTTTAGTCCTCTACTTGTCCAATAATCAATTCTGAGCTTGAAATATTAAATAATATCAATTTCTATCATAAAGATTCTGTTTTCACTATTTCAGTCCCTATTTTAAATGTTTGGCAGTTTTAGTCCCTCTAGGTGTTGTCGCGTTACATTTTTAGTCCAAATGTACAAAAATCATGGGAAAAATTATATTATAATTTCATAAACTTATTTAGGAAATAAAAAGCTTATTTTGACAGCTTATTAGGCCAAGAGCTTATTTTCAGCTTATGGGCTTTTAACGAATCAAAATAGAGGCCCGTTAAGAAATCAAGAGGCGAGGGCATGTAAATAGTTTTGGGCCTGGACTTGGGCTATTTTTGTGATTCTAAAGATATATCATATGGGTCGAGTGGACTAGTAAAATGTTATTTCTTATTGGGCTTGAAATAAGCCCAACCGAATATAATAAGTTTTTAAATGAAAATGAAATTTTGAAAACCTTGTAACTGTCGATCAAATTGAATAAATTTGAGTGTCGAGACGTGAGTATTTTTACAAGTTATCTAAATGGAATTGATAGCTAGCTTGGTGGTCTAATAGGTTGTGTAAAAATATAGTATGCTTGTTACGTAATATTTCAAAATACACGATTGTTTTATGGGACGTTTTTATATATGGAAAGACTTAGAAATATTTCTAAGTGTTTTAGAGCTTTTGTATCCGATTGATACAAGGTTTAAAATAGTGTTGAATGATGCATGTAATGCAGAAATAAACGTGAAATGAGTGTGTATCGTGACTCCTAGGCCTTCCAAGATAGAGGCTAGTCACGTTTTGTGTACTATATGTTTATACGTATGCATGTATATATATTATACGTTTGACATGAATTTTATAGATTGCATGAAACACAAATATCATACGAAATAAATTTAAATGGATTCTAAGAGACTTACTACACCTCTAGGGTGGTAGAGTGTCGAGAGTGAATGAAGGAAACACAAGAAAATCTCTCGTTCGTTTATAAACCACAAGTATCGATTTATATATATATATATATATATATATATATATATATATATATATATATATATATATATATATATATATATATATATAACCCGACACCACTTGTTTCTTCCAAATGAACATGCGAGCTATTCCTGGTCTTTCAGAGACATTTGTAGGATTGAAATGAAGTTTTTATGAGTGTATTGAATGAAAGAAACAAGAGGAGGAAGCTAGAGTACATATAGTAAAATTTTAGTATACTTATGGTTCAAATAATTCTTAGAAACACAAGCTACTATGCATTGTCAGTGAATGAGGAAATTTAGAATGAACCTTGATTATTACATCAATATAGAAGGATGTGTGAGAGCTAGAAACATGGTACTTCTCCTTGTGATTCATCATAGATGTAGAATAGAATATTTAAACATACACGATTTGGAGAAATCGTGTAAGGGTTGGTTCCTAGTTGATGAAACTCAATATTAATCATGAAATCATGCTTGAAATATTATTAGAATCATTTAGAAACAAACCGGGATTAAAACGGTTGAGTTTTGGATTTTATATAAATGTCGAATGGTTGAGTTTTTTCCAAACACTTTTCCCTTCAAAAACATAGCAAAACTCGACCTATGTTTTTGAGATTGGGCACGTTAAGAGTTTACCAGGTGAGGAACGAGATGGTGCAAAAATATATAGGTGTCGTGTTTAAGATTTGAGAGGACGAGGAGTGTTTTGGAGGATGGTTTCTAGTCGATATATACATAAAATTATAAACTAAAGTTGGGTTTGAAATATGGGCTGATGAATAGTAACGATGGAATGAAGTTGGGCTGAAAATATTAAGGGCCCGTTAGGTGTAATTAAGGTTTAATAGGATTAGTGAAATATTTAAGTTTTGTTAAACGTGCCGAGAACTTGTTTCGTCATTTGGTGAATTTTGTGATATCGTAATTGTGACCATTGAATATAATAAGAAAAATTTCAAATTTTTCTGTAAAAATAGTGATTAAAATAATGACAGAGATTAATATATAATTAACCGTTGTTAATTATATGGATTTTTGCAGTTCTCTACAGTACCCACCTGTCACTCTAAATTTTGTCCCGAAATTCAAGTTTATTGTGATTACTTGAGTAGAGAATTTTGAACAGAGAGTTGTCGAGAGATTTTTATTCCCAAAAATTAAGGAAATGTGATTCAGTTAGATTTATCTGTAGTAGACACGACAAAGTAATTGATGTATTTAAGGATTGTGAATATTGAAAATAGTGGTTCTGAATAGTGGAAAATTTATGGCTAGTGAACAGTATTCTAATGGTCGGGAATAGTGAATTCCAACGGCCGTGAATAGTGTTCTAACGGCTATATTTTAGCCTATAAGTACCCATCTCTAATTTCCATTTCTTCCATCAACCATTTTCCTCTCATTTCACATCTCAAAATTGCGCACCTCATCAATATACTAGCGATTGTGTATGTCGTCCTTGCCGCTATCTACTTAGCGTATGTTCCAGATGAAGACTTTGGATTCTTGGTCGCGATCTTGTTGTTTATCGTACCCCTTACAGTCCTAGCTATTACCATAGACAAGATATGGTGGTAATAATCTTGAGTTAGGGTTGTTTTAAAATTAAGTTCTTGTTGTGTTTTTATGTACTCTGTAATGAATATGGAATAATTCTCGTTTTGTTTTTATGTTTAGGAATTTGTCTCATTATTTTTTTTAATGGTTTGTTTATATTTATCTTTCAGCATAATTAGGGTGATTCATCCTGTGGTGGCTCTTGCTATTGTTATGTTGGTGGGGGTCTTTGTTGACATAGCGGATCAACCTATTGAAGATTCCATGATTTATATTGTAATTATTGTAACATTAGCACTTCCGATGCTAATTATTTGTTTATTTATTAATTTCCACGGATTCAAATAAAATTTTCGCTATTTGAGTTTTCTATCAGTCTTTGTGAATTATTAGTGTTTTCCTACTTGACTTTTGTCGGTTTCTCATTATAATGATGAGGGGATAAGATATGTATTTATTGTGGTTTGTCCAATGTAATATTTATGAACAGTTCATTTTATCTTTTGCTTTTAAATGAAGATTGTTATTTAGAAAATCTGAAATTATGACTGTTCCCTTCATAACATGATTCTTCCTAAATTAGACATAGTTGATCAGGCTATGTATAATTGAGGACTAAATGATGTGATGTTTGGCTCAATCATATGTTTCTCTAAACTGTTTTAAATGGTGTTCAACGTGTCATTTTTATAATATAACACGTAATTTATTTTTAAGAATAAAGTAGAAAATTTTTTGTTCATACTATAATGATGAATCAGAAATTTCTAGGGTAATAACAATATATTGTTATTTGGCAAATGGAATAAAAATTGAAATTGACGTAGATTATGATTATTATGGAAATATTACAAGGTAGATTCTTCGATACGGTAGAAAGATAGTTGTTATACTTAGGTTACATCCATCGTAACTTAAAGTAAAATACAAGAAAAAGATACAACTTAGGAAATTTTTGAACTAGAATTTATTTATTCACAACAGGAATTTATTCATCTGCTTAAATCTAGTTATCATCCCTTGATACTATCAAAGTCTTTAAAGATTCTTCATTCTCATGCAAAAGTCTTGGCTTTCCAATTGATATTGTAGTTTGGAAATAGGCTCTTGTAGTGCCCTTTTGCACCACATCCGTGGCATACTACAGTTGTTGGTTGCCCTTTTATGTCCGGAGCCTTACAACTATTTACCTTGTGACCTGTTTTCTGACACTTCCTACACTTAACATGCAGATTCCTGTGTGATGCTTCTCGCATTTTTGACACAGGGGTTGACTTCCACGATAACCACTTTCAGTAACAGGTGTGGCGAGGCAGTCTCTACTAGCTTTTTGTTTGTATTCCAGCTGACGATGATAGTTGATACGATCTTCTAGATGTTTACTATAGCAGTCTTGAGCATTGGTGAAATTGCAGCAGATGGGTTGATGATTCCTCTTTCAGTGAGTTTTTGCTTTTGGTTATTTCCATTAGATATAACGCGTTGCCTAATCCCTTGATAGGGGTGATGGTAGGGTTAATCATTCTTTCTGGAGTTTTAAAGTGGGCTGGCCTATATTCCATGAAACTTTCATGGTTATGCTTACCAGGTATACCCGTCTCTCTTCTCGGACAAACTATGATAGTCCCTTCGAGTACTACTGACACGATGTTGTTTACCAATTTCTTGATGGCTTCAGGAGTCATGGTGATTTTTAATGATGATGGAGTATATATATTGTTCATGTTGTCCATCTTCTGAAATCATTAATGAAACTCAACTTAGAATCCATATAATGTCAGAATAATTCAAATAATGAAGCTAATTATTTCATTGATGATAGACTGAATTGAATCCCTACTGTAATCTAATTTCAATATATGCCTATGTTGTATCATAGTTAAATGATCAACTCTTGATATGGGATTACTAAGGAACAAACTGATTTGTCTACTACAATAAACTTCTCTCCATTCTTCAAGTTCTCTCTTGAAAATTTATTTTTAGACAAATCTTTGGTTTTTGGTTAATTATGGTATGTTTAAGAAATCTTAACAATTGTAAGAAATCCTACGGTAGATTTGAATAACATTGCATAATATTAATAACTTGGCTGATTGTTTTTGCAAAACAAACGATACAGGATATCTTATTAATACTCATTGATCTGCATGGAGTCATTTGTTTATCAAAGGAAGTAACAGATGATGAGATTTTTGCATGAAGGTATGAGGATTCATTACATGCATGTTTGATATGAAAGAAAAGATTGATTCATAACAAAAAGATATAACAGAAAAGGAGGTTATTATACACTATGATTCGATTACAAGTTCTGAAAGTTTCAGATTTATTGAACATTACATGAAATACTAACCAAAACTATTTGGTTTAGTAGGTACAACAAGGATACTTGTAAACTTAAGATTAGTTATGTAACACCCCCAAAATTTGGTACAGCGGAAGACTCAACAAGCTTTCGGGGTGCTACGGGGATTGGTATCCAACACAAGACATAAAAGAACGAGATAAAGTAAACAAGAGAAAAGTACAACCACGCTGGGTTTTTAAAGTTTACATTTATCCCAAATTCAATCAAAGTCAGGCCCAAAAGAAAATAAATATAGGTCCACAACTATGTATCAGAGTTTTAGAAAATAGATCCATAAACCAGGTGCCATAGCCACGCCTCCAATCAAAGCATCCAAGGGCATCACTTAATTACCTGAGAAAACGCGCTAAAAGTCAGCTTTCACTGGTGAGATCATAGGTTTAAGTTCATAATTCAATATAGTGGACATATACGCAAAACACTTGCTAGCTAGACTAGGCCTCAATCATCCAACCAAAATAATCCAACCAAACCTAACCAACCCTATAGGTGCACACTATAGCTCAAATCAATACAATCCAAAGCTTACCTAGATCATGTCTAGGCCTCGCTCTATAATCAATCCAATAGCTTGCCTAGTTCAGGACTAGGCCTCGCTCAACAACCAATCAATAGCTTACCTAGTTCGGGACTAGGCCTCGCTCAACCATTAATCAATAGCTTACCTAGTTCGGGACTAGGCCTCGCTCTAAATCCTACCTAGTTCTATAAGCATAGCAAGTTTTAAAAGAATATAAAAGCGATAATAGTCCACATAAAACATTTGCACGTTTCTCACCCTAAGTATTGAAAACATAGTTCAAGAGTAAAAAGTGGGGCTATGACTCACCTCAAGTCCAGCAAATCCGCAAAAGAAATCGATAGATGAAAGACGTAAAGCAAACTCAAGTGATGCGTAGGGATTGCACCAGGCTTTATCTCTCGAGGGATCTCGAGAAGCTTACAACCCCCACCAGGCAGTGTACCTAATCGTTGTAGTATAGTATAGTGACAAGTACTGAGGGATTGATCGTTCAGCTAGGAATAGTGTCGCTAGGATTAGAAAACCTAATTACTAGTTCTAGAGATGAGAGATGGTTCTTTTTTGTATTTTTATATTTTTTAGAAAGCAAGTAAATATCTCGGTTTTGAAGGATTTGGGCGGAATTAGTTGCTAGTCAACTAACCCAATACTAAAGATGCAATCAAAATAAAATACTAAAAATGAAAATAAAACTAAGGTTGTGAGCAATAAGTGGAGAAATGTGTTTACTTAGATTTCACTACTCCCTAGATATTTTTTACACGTTAATTACTTGTTATAGTTTCGTGGATGATGGATTGTATTCCTTAATACCATTCATGGGGTGGCGTACTTAACTCCCCAATCCTATGAGTGCCTACTTCACTCCTATGTCGAGCCGGCTAAGAAGCTCTTAACATGGGATCATTAGAATTTACTCATGCATTAAATACAACCACTAAAACCTAGTACACATCGGTTCATGTTTCCTAAGACATTCAAGCATGTTACCAATTGGAGATTTGCCAGTTTTCTTAAGCCTAACATTGAAATCATTCATCCAATACAACCATAAACAAGTAATCAACACATAATCAACATCTAGGTTTCATTAGATCTAAGCAAACACAAGATAAATCTAGCCTAGCATGGTGGAATCAAGACAAGCACAAGATATAGACAACCAACACATAGACATATTGATTGAATTAAAAGAATACTTACCTCAATAGCACATGTAAGGGTTAAAGGACTGAAAACCCTTGAAAAAGCTGTAAAATACGTATATGGTTCGGCCTTAGGGTTTCTCCAAACTTGTTCCTCTCTAATGAATGAAAATTAGAAAACTATATATAGATATAAGAGGCTGACGGCGTCAAGAACAACCTTTTGACGCCGTCATCTCGCTGCCAAAATAATTCTCGGACTGCCTTGATCTACATCTGACGCCGTCATGTTATCCACTTTTGCAGGCCGTCATATATTTAACTCTTGACGCTCTACTTTGTGACGCCTTCATTTCTGTACTGGGTCGTCATGATCTTTACTCTTGACGCCGTCAGGAAAGTACTCTTGACGCCGTCACACACTGTTCCCAGCTTGGAAAATTAAGACTTTGGCATTTTCTTCACTTTTATTCTCCAAAAACGTCCGAATTGCTTCCTTTCCAGATTTCACTCCCAAAGTACCTGAAATCACAAAAGGAACGATTTAGGGCAATATTTGATCAAATAAATTCAATTCCGGGCTTAAATGACCTCCTAAAAGTGGTTCATTTTTCGCCTCATCATATACCCTTACACTTGAGATTTGCTTGTCCTCAAGCAAATGCGCTTTTATTCTAGTCAAAATACAAGTTAGGGGTCATTTAACACTAATATAAAAGTAATTACAACAAATAATTGTTCCACAAAAGACCAAAGACAAGCACGGAGGTCATACACATACATCTCACAAATAGTGTTTAGATACTCACATCTCTCGGGTGTAATAAAGTATAAATTACAATATGGAAACAGAAGATATCTCTCACTACCTGTCATAGCAAAATAGATTACCATAGGCTTGGGAAATGATCAAACCTCCACCATATGGCGTAAGCACCTAGGATAAACTATCAAAGAGGTCTTTCAAAGGGTTGTAACGTTAGGTGTAGGGATATGAAATACACGGTTTTGTTGGATATAGGCAGTCTTTACTGGTGGTGAGTTAACAATCTTGGTTAATTACATGTACAATGTGGCGTTGCTAAGCCAAGACTAGACTCGACTTAAGCTAATAAATGAAAAATAACCAAGAACATAAAATGAACATAGAATAAAAAGGGATGGTAGTCCGTATGTTTTTTCTCTTTTCTTTTTCTATTTTTTTCTTTTTTTTTCCTGTTTTTCAATTTTTTTTTTATTTTTTTATTTTTTTATTTTTTTTATTTTTTTTTTTGCATACACTCTTACCCTACCATCCAAAATAATACATCATAGGGAATGAAAATTCCCCTTACACTTGAATCTTTACATACTTTACAATAAACTAATCTAATGACTCGAATTAAGAAAATCAAAACACTTGGAGTACTTATAAGATTAACGCACATACGGGGGTAATAAAATGATGTTCTTCCCCATTACTCCATAAAATAAGTATTTTACCCATGAGTCTCAATCGTCCCAAAACAATATGTACAAAGATATGACTCGACTTAGCAACCATGTAATCAATTAGAAAGTTAACTTAGAGTTTAACAAATAACAATAATGCACTAAAAATGAGCGCATACACGGAAGGCTAAGGCGACTTGGGTGTACATTTAAGTGGGGTGTAACAAATTCTTCCTTTAAGTAAAATGCTTAAAGTTAGAAACGAAAAAATAGGCTCGGAGGGGTGTACTAGGGGCTTCGTGTACTAAAAATGAGTACAACGCTAAGGGTGTGGGAAAAATTAGTTGACTTAACTAGCCAAATAATATGACTTAAATGGTCAAGTAATTATAATACGGGTTTAACACAAGGGTGATCCTAATGCCTCTTATCATGTAGTAAATCCTACTACACGAATGTAGTCTCACTAGCGGTCTCGGGATGCATCACTAACGCAAGTTCTAGAATCTAAATGCTACCGGTACACTCATAAGCACTAATAATAAATGCTTTTACTATCAAATCTAAAGGCGAACCTCACATATTTGGGTGGAAAATTTTTCTGAAAGTACGGTTATGTGCTAGTCATACAATCTCCTATCCATGAGACGCTTGCTATGGCTAAAGTTTCACTCCTAAATGTTGTAAAAAATTTTAAATTTGGCGCTAAAATTACACTAACAAGTATTTCTCATAGTTTTATTACACATCTACTATTAAACAAAGAAACTCAAGCGAAAGTGTATTTGTAAGGTATCATCATTTTACCCTCCTCTTACACTTAGGATGAACATTCTCCTCAATGTTCAAGTAAAGAATGTAAAAGTGAAAAAGTAAAAAGAAATGAAATCAAATACTCCCCTGATTCGCTCGGTATGGATAATAAGGTGGCTAGGTTAGATCTTCCTCCAAGAAAATGAACAATCAAAGCTTCCCTTCCAGAATATAAATCATCTTCTTGTCATACATAACCTGTAAATCCTGAGAAAACAAACAAGACAACCTCGCATAAAATCGGCGGCAATCTACATAAGTTACTAAATCCTAGAAAACAAAATAAGATATAATGCTTGTGGAATGAAGTTTGCAGATTTCCTGGAGATTATAAAACTTAATAATTCAACAAAAACTTTAAAACTCCGTTAGAAAAACAAAACTGGTAAAATTTCCAGATTTTTACACGTGACGCCGTCAAGAGAAAGCTCATGACGCCGTCAGAAGTGACCTGCATAAATTCTTATGTTAAGTTTCCGGAAAATTTCTGGAAAACTTGGTCCTACTTCCTGGAAAATCCTGCAAAACTTCATTATGACTCAATACAAGCATTTGACTCTAACAAATACGAATATACATGTTCACTTAATATTGTTGGAGAATCATGATCGGTTTGTTTCTTAAAAACATATTTGGGGTTTCCCCTTACACTTATCTTTTGCAAAAATACCTTTAGGTGGAGTTAAGACTAGGCCAAAACAACAAAGTAAAGTATTTCCACTTTTTAGTTTAGAAACATGATCTACCAACAATAAAAATAAAGCATGCATATGGAAGCAAATAACAAACAAACAAAATAAAATCACACAGAGCATGGGTTGCCTCCCAAGAAGCGCTTTTCTTTATTTACGAGTCTTGTAGCTAGACTCAAGGTCATGGGTTACTACGTGACCTCATCGTTGGTTTCATTTTCTGATTGTAAATGTTCTTTGTAGAAACCAATAACCTTTTTCTCAATCGCTCCTATAATCCTATGGGCAAATTCCTTATCGACTTTATACTTTGGTCCTAGAGCCAAGCAATCTCTGCAGAAAAGACTCCTCTTTTCCCATACATAATCCATGCCTTTTTTCTTATCCTCTTCATTGATGTCCTCAAAAGCACCAACGTTATCCTTTTCAAATCGGGATATAAAGCGAAATTATTTCATTCTATTAGGCATCCTATAAGTGATCCTATCGGTGTTACTTGCAAATCGGATTGTCCCTTCTATCTCATCATATTCTAACTTTGACACCTCAACAAACGGTTTGCCAAACACAACATTGGACAATCAACAATCAATAACATTAGCAAGATCTTCCACAATCATAAAGTCGGTAACAAAAGTGAAATTCCCGACAAAGACATGTAGACCTTTAACTCTCCCAACAACGTTACAAACTCCACCGGGGTATTTGGGATCTCTTCTAGGTTCAAGTCTTGTTTTCACTATATCATTATAAACATTTGAGGACATAATGTTGATTGGGGATTTAAAGTCAATGTAAGCATTGTCAACGTGTCTATACCCAATCATACATGGTATCTTAGCATTCTTAGGATCGCCTCTCTTTTTCTTAGGTTTGATTATAGTAAAAGGAGATCGAGGGTCATCAATAAGATTATTATAATATGAAATCTCCTCCTTAGTGGGATATAGATTAAAATAATCATTTAGCTTCGGATCTATTTCCCCTCTTCAAGTTCCTCAATGACATTCACAAAATCATTAGGCCCTAGGTCCTCATTTGAATACAATGCGGTCGCTAGGTCACTATATGCATAGTCGAGCTCAACTTTAATCAACCTATTAAGCTCCCTAAGTTCCCTAATCTCACTCTCAATTTGTTCACGTAACACAGCCACTTCTCTAGGGGAAAGGAGTGGATTCGCGTTTTCCATAATGGTCAACGGAATAGTCAATGAATTTAATTTACTAACAAAGGCACAAAGAAAAAGATAGACTAAAGAAAACCAAAAAATAAAAATAAAATCTTACTAGAAAGGAATCTAACAAGTAGACCTAATAAAAAGAGATTCTAACCTAGACAATAACTATTCCCCGGGCTGCGGCGCCAAAAACTTGATGCGTAGGGATTGCACCAGGCTTTACCTCTCGAGGGATCTCAAGAAGCTTACAACCCCACCAGGCAGTGTACCTGATTGTTGTAGTATAGTATAGTGACAAGTACCGGGGGATTGATCGTTCAGCTAGGAGTAGTGTCGCTAGGATTAGAAAACCTAATTACTAGTTCTAGAGATGAGAGATGGTTCTTTTTTGTATTTTTATATTTTTTAGAAAGCAAGTAAATATCTCGGATTTGAAGGATTTGGGTAGAATTAGTTGCTAGTCAACTAACCCAATACTAAAGATGCAATCAAAATAAAATACTAAAAATGAAAATAAAACTAAATTAAATTAAGGTTGTGAGCAATAAGTGGAGAAATGTGTTTACTTAGATTTCACTACTCCCTAGATATTTTTTACACGTTAATTACTTGTTATAGTTGCGTAGATGACAGATTGTATTCCTTAATACCATTCATGGGGTGGCATACTTAACTCCCCAATCCTATGAGTGCCTACTTCACTCTTATGTCGAGCCGGCTAAGAAGCTCCTAACATGGGATCATTAGAATTTACTCATGCATTAAATACAACCAATAAAACCTAGTATACATCGGTTCATGTTTCCTAAGACGTTCAAGCATGTTACCAATTGGAGATCTGCCAGTTTTCTTAAGCCTAACATTGAAATCATTCATCCAATACAACCAGTTTTCTTAAGCCTAACATGGAGATCTGCCAGTTTTCTTAAGTAATCAACACATAATCAACATCTAGGTTTCATTAGATCTAAGCAAACACAAGATAAATCTAGCCTAGCATGGTGGAATCAAGACAAGCACAAGATATAGACAACCAACACATAGACATACTGATTGAATTAAAAGAATACTTATCTCAATAGCACATGTAAGGGTTCAAGGGCTGAAAACCCTTGAAAAAGCTGTAAAATACGTATATGGTTCGGCCTTAGGGTTTCTGCAAACTTGTTCCTCTCTAATGAATGAAAATTAGAAAACTATATATAGATATAAGAGGCTGACGGCGTCAAGAACAACCTTGTGACGCCGTCATCTCGCCGCCAAAATAATTCACGGATTGCCTTGATCTACATCTGACGCCGTCATGTTATCCACTTTTGCAGGCGGTCACGTATTTAACTCTTGATGATCTACTTTGTGACGCCTTCATTTCTGTACGTCTTCATGATCTTTACTCTTGACGCCGTCAGGAAAGTACTCTTGACGCCGTCACACACTGTTCCCAGCTTGGAAAATTAAGTCTTTGCCGTTTTCTTCACTTTTATGCTCCAAAAACGTCCGAATTGCTTCCTTTTTCAGATTTCACTCCCAAAGTACCTGAAATCACAAAAGGAACGATTTAGGGCAATATTTGATCAAATAAATTCAATTCCGGGCTTAAATGACCCCCTAAAAGTGGTTCATTTTTTGCCTCATCATCAAGTAACGGCAACTACAGACTCGGCACTTCCTAACAATATCAAACTCGTTCAGAATTATTTCCTCAAAATCAAATATTCCCAATCCCGAACGTATTCCGTTTAACTTTCTAAAAATATCAATTTCTCGAATTATCTTCATATTAATTTGAAGTTTGACGTTTGGTATCCATATGGGTGGAGGGTCGACACAACTCAAACCAAGAAGCCACAACGAAAGAAATAATAAACCATCTATAGGTCTAATATTAGCCCAATATATTATTTAAATAAATCATCGAAGTTTATCAAATCCGTCTATTTGGTAATCCCCCATATTTATTTACGTAATACATCATTCTAAGATTATACCCAACCTATATTACATAGCACAAAGAATACTATACGGTAAATATAGTAGTCCAATAAATTCCCTAGATATATCGTCAAATTTGCCAAATTCGTCAATTTAGCCAATTCCACGAGATGTATAATAATTTATTATCCTAATACACGTACCATAACCTATGGGCATCGTAGGATACGATGCCCATAAATATACCCATTTTATATAGCTAAATAAATTCGATTTAACACGTCGATTAAATAAGTTACGTAGTTATAGAAAATGGATATATTAATCGTCATATATCCGTGACAACACAAAAGTCACATAATAAAGTCCACTTGGACTTAAGTAACCACAACTCCGTATAACTCGATAAGTTTACCAAATTTATAAAAAGTCATGTTTTATTTATTAGTTACCCAACGTATTAGTTCTCGTCATTATTTATAATAATACTCCCGACATTTATTGCACTATTCGCATAGTACAATATTTATCGTTATATTATTATAACGTTTACTCGTGGTCGTTTTATTATTAATATACGCATTTATATATATGTATATGTATATATATATATATATATATATATATATATATCACGTCTATATTACCAATAATATTATTACGAGTATTATTTTTAATGTTTGATTTTAAATATTTATCGAGTCATAAGAATTTGGTTACATGTCCGAGTCATCACTCTCGGCTCATAGTCCAAGTCCAAAAATAATATAACCAAGTCATAAATAAATAATCCAACTCCGTCCAAATAAATCCCAAATTCACGTGCGACAACATTAGGGTCCGACTACGGCACCCGACTAATCTATCTCCGTCATCTAATTGACCGTCTCACAATCGGTCCCCAAATCCATACTCGTCAACACAACTCCACAATATCAAAGTCAATTCATTTGCCGAAACCATGAGGTTACGGTCTCAACTCCACTTTCGGCCAACAACAATAATAATAACAATAAAATCAACAACAAGAAACAATCAAAGATGCATATCATATGGTTTGGTTTACCATGCCAAACCCGAGCCAAATGATCCACTTGGGTCTCGGCTAGAACCACGAGTCACAAGGACTCAATACCAAGGCCACAAGGCCACGACATAAGCTCACTCGAGCCGTATCAAAACTGCCAAACGGACTCTCTTGGGTCGCGGCACACCAAGACAACCACAATCATTAATTTGGTTAACCAAATTAACCAAGAATCAAACCAATCAGACCAAGGGACCTCTTAGACTCCCAAACGAGTCGAAAACATAATCACACCGAGACCATGGGTCTCGGCCACGCTCCAACGAGCTAACCCAAATCCAAACGCGACCTAAACATCACAAATCGAGCACCAAACTCGAGTCAAGTCAACAACCAAGATACCAAACGGATTTGTATGTCAAAAATAATGTTTCCCCATCATTTTTAGTTAAGATTTCATCAAAACCCAACAAGAAAAGTCCATATACCCACGGTTTGGGTACGAATCGAGACACACGAGTTGGAACTCGTGGTCATTCACCTTCAAAATGACTCCAAAACTATATTTCTTCAAAAACCCAACAAAATTAGATGATAATGGTGATGTTAAAGTGGCGGTGGTGGTGATTTCGAGGTGTTAGGATCGTCCAAATCGCGCGTGAGTTGTACCAAAATATAGATCGGGATGAGATGGTTAAGATGGTGGTGTTATTTAGTGAGTGGGAGTGGCGGTGGTGGCTGTGGAGGCCGTGTAGGGTGGCGGTGGTGTTAGGGTTTTGGTGATGAAAATGATGATGATGAATGAGAGAGAGAGAGATAATTGTTTGTATGTTTGTGTTGTGTTTGTGTGGTGCGTGGGGTGATTATACCCAAAGAACCAAAACCGGCCCAATGGCCCAAAAAAAATATAAAAAAATGAAAATAATAATAATAGAAATGATATTAAAAGTGTGGGTGAGGTAACCCGAGGTAATAACGCGGACCAAACCCGAAACTTAATTAAATAAACCGACACTCACTCGAATCGAGGTCGTTACCAAATATAAAATACTCGAACCCGTAATTAAATAAATAAAATTGTTAGGTTATCCTAGTGCCGGAGTCAATGTAGTGCCAAATAATCATCTCAAAAGTAAATCATCGATAATAAACCAAACCAAACCATTAATAATCATCTTCCGTAAATAATCCAAGGTTTAAAAATCACATTTCAACGTTTACAAATCTCATCACAATTAAACTTTTCAAATATTCCAAAAATCATAAAATTTTAAAGTAATGCGGGTTTTCAAAATGGCTCCCTAATTTGCCAGTTGTCACATCCTCCCAGCCTCAGAAGAAACCCGTCCCCGGGTTTCAGTCGGAACAAACCATCTACGAAGTAAAAAGCTTTGGATATCTCTTGCGAAACTCATCCTCACGTTCCCACGTGAATTTCGGTCCATGCCGCAAATTCCAACGAACTTTGATGAGCGGAATACGACTTCTCTTAAGTCGTTTAATCTGTCTATCCAATATCTCAATCGGCTCCTCTACAAAATTCAAACTCTCATCCACACGAATTTCCTTAATTGGTATAACCGGTGTTTCATCCGAAAGACACTTCTTCAAATTGCTAACATGAAACACGCCATGAACTTTACTCAGTTCCTGTGGTAGTTCCAACCTATAAGCCACGGGCCCAATTCTCTCCAAAATAAGAAATGGTCCAATGTAGCGGGGGTTGAGTTTCCCACGTTTCCCAAAACGTATCACACCCTTCCAAGGCAAGACTTTCAGCATCACTTTGTCTCTAACCTGGAACTCTAGGGGTTTACGTCTCTGATCGGCGTAACTTTTCTGCCTATCTCTAGCTGCTTGTAATCGTTCACGAATTTGAGTCACTTTCTCAGTAGTCTCCAAAATAAGCTCAGGGCCTGTAAGTTGGCTATCTCCAACTTCAGCCCAACCAATAGGCGAACAACATTTACCACCATATAAAGCTTCAAATGGTGCAGCTTTAAGACTTGTGTGGTAGCTATTATTGTAAGAAAACTCCGCAAGGGGTAGGTACTTCTCCCAGCCTTTACCAAAGTCTATTATGCATGCACGAAGCATATCCTCTAAAGTCTGAATAGTTCTCTCACTTTGACCGTCGGTTTGGGGGTGATATGCAGTACTCATATCAAGTCTCGTCCCCAAAGCGGTTTGAAGTGATCGCCACAACGCTGATGGAAAGCGGCTATCGCGATCAGAAATAATCGATATCGGTACTCCATGACGAGAAACGATCTCTTTCACATACAACCTCGCAAGTTTATCCACACTATCATCTTCACTAATCGCCAGGAAATGAGCAGACTTAGTCAAACGATCCACAATTACCCAGATAGTGTCACAACCGCTAGCTGTCTTTGGTAATTTGGTAATAAAATCCATTGTGATCCGCTCCCACTTCCAAACCGGGAGTTCTGGCTGCGTCAATAATCCTGACGGTCTTTGATGTTCGGCCTTAACCTTAGAGCAAGTCAAACACTTACTAATGTACAATGCTATATCTGCCTTCATATTTGGTCACCAATATAACTTTTTCAAATCCTGGTACATCTTGTCAGACCCAGGATGAATAGAGTATCTTGACTTGTGCGACTCGTGCATAATCAACTCTCGAATTCCTCTATACAAAGGTACCCAACTCCGCTCTCCAAAACATAATACTCCATCTGAACGCTTAACGAATCCTTTCTCATTTTCTGCCATCCCAAATATGTTCTCAGCAGGTCGATTTTCTACTTTCAACGCTTCCGTTTGAGCTTCCAATATTTGAGAAGGTAACAGCGATACAATAGTCATCCCTAATGACTTAACTCGTAGCGGTGGTATTCTCTCCTTTCGACTAAGAGCATCAGCAACAACATTTGCTTTACCAGGGTGATAATGAATTTCGCAATCATAATCGCTTAGCAACTCAATCCAACGTCGTTGTCTCATGTTGAGCTCTTTTTAATTCAAAATGTGTTGTATACTTTTGTGGTCAGTAAACACAACACACTTGGTTCCATATAAATAGTGTCTCCATATTCTCAAGGCAAAAACCACAGTACCTAACTCCAAATCATGGGTGGTGTAGTTCTTCTCGTGCTTCTTGAGCTGTCGGGAAGCATAAGCTATCACTTTCTCTCGTTGCATTAACACAGCTCCCCAACCTTTATGCGAAGCGTCACAATAGACGAAAAAGTCTTCATTACCCTCAGGTAACACCAAGATAGGAGCACTACACAACATCTCCTTAAGTAATTGAAATTAGGGCCGGCAATTTTGACACGAAACCTGTTAACACGACACGACACGACCTGTTCTTAACAGGTTTCGTGTTTGACCTTAACAGGTTTCGTGTCTTAACAGGTCTGACCTGTTAAGACCTGTTATGTTAACAGGTCAGACCTGTTAAACCTGTTAGAACCTGTTAATATTAAAATATATATATAAGCCTTGAATTACAAACCCTACTCATTTATCCACTCACTTAAAAATCCGCCTCCCCCTTCCCTCTCATCTCTCGACTCTCATTGCAGAACTGCAGACCCACACCCCAGGTAAAATTATCTTCTATACATAATTACATATATCAATTCGTTAATCAGTAATCTAATCACTTCATTCAAAAATCAACTGATTCGACCCCGATTCATTCAATACCGACTGATTCGACCCCGATTCGTTAATCACTTCATCTTTAATTACATTATATCGACTGATTCTCTTGAATATCTATACATATATATCGGTTTCTGAATGGTTATTGGTTCGGTAGCTTGAATGTTTGTTGTTAATTAGATTTTTTTTTTGATAATTGTTAAATCAGGTTTATTCGGAGGTGTTGTCATTGATTGAGCTGTGTAGAGTGCAGCTGAAAGTAGTTCAGTTGACCGGTGAACCGAGTTTTACTGAAATGGTTAGTTTCGTTTTATCTTTGGTTCTTTTGAGGGTGTTTCGGATTACTTATTTCTTGTTCGTGAAATAGTGTTTGGAGTTGTTGATGCTGTAAATAAATGGAATTAGACCCGAAGAATTGATAATTGGTTCAAAGTGGCAGTACAATCTGTTTTAGTAAAGTGGCAGTGATTATATATTCATCTTAAATAAGTACTTCAAAATAAGCAGTCTTAACTTGCTTATTAAAAGCTATATAATGTGTTCCCCCTTATATTGGTATATTGACTTGTTAATCACACAACTCTAATGAAATATTAGCAATATTGGGTACAAACTAAATGGATTGTTTCAGGTTGCTGAGATCCTCAAGGATCGCCCCGCGTGGTTTCGTGACTGCCGAGCTGTTGATGTTCTCGACGTGCTACCTACTGCTAATGGTGGAACCATTGAACTTTTGTACATGCATTGCAGGTAAATATTGCCTTGTTCTACATTGTAATTAGCCACTTTTGCAGCCCTGCATAAGCCCCTAATTAGTTCATGGTTAACCGAATTTTGGTGTTATAGCATGATTGTAATACTGGATTTTAGTTTCTGAACTTAGATTGCAATTTGAGGTGATTTGGTTGGCTTATTTGTATTTCCTATTTGGCTGATTGTCATACCCCTGCATCAGCCTTCTGTCTCAATCAGCCCTTTTCTTAAGCTTTTATTTGCTTATCTAATATAGCTTATTGCCTGATTTTGGACCTTTAGATAGCCCTTAGTTCTAGCTTTTAGAATCGGTGCTTCATTTGCTTATTAAAGCTTGTTTAGTTAGCTTACATTAGTCTCCTAGTAGCCACTTTGGACCGACTTACCCTGCACCATCAGTATTAGCTTCTAGTTTTTGAGATTATTTTTATTGACCTTGCAAATTGTTAGTGCAAACCTGCTGATGTTAGTCTGTCCCTAGCTGCCTAATTTCCTTTTGCTTATTTCATTGCTTTAGGCTTATTTGAACTGCTTTTCTCTGTCCCATTTTCTAATATTTACTCTTTTGACTTTTCAGGTTTAAAATGGAAGATACGAGTAAAGGTGTCGGAAACTCGGAATTGATATTTGATTGTCTGATTGATATATATTTGTATTAATTAAGAGTTTTATGAACTTTTGTAATAATGTTAAGGATTATTATCATTATGTATTAGTTAATAGTTGTGATGTGATAAAGTTCCTGTCCTTTTGGTTATACTGCACCTCTGCTGCAGCTCTTTGAAATTGTATGTTTCCTGTTCTGTGGATCTGCTGATAGTTCTATGCATGCCAAGTGTTAACAGGTCCTTAACAGGTCTTAACAGGTTAACCTGTTTATTTTCGTGTCGTGTTCGTGTTTGAGAAAAATGACACGATAAGCTAACAGGTCGTGTTCGTGTTTGACCTTAACAGGTTCGTGTCTTAACAGGTTCGTGTGACCTGTTATGCCAGCTCTAATTGAAATGCTTCCTCTTCCTTATCTCCCCATTCGTATTTAACACTCTTTTGAGTCAATTTGGTCAACGGTTTTGCTATCTTCAAAAATCCCTCAATGAATCTTCGGTAATAACCGGCTAAACCCAAAAATTGACGAACTTCTGTCGGGGTCGTTGGTGCAGCCCAATCTTTAATCGCTTCAATCTTAGCAGGATCTACATGAACTCCTTGCCTATCAATCACGTGACCCAAAAATTGTACCGTCGGAATCCAAAATTCACATTTAGAAAACTTAGCATACAGTTTCTCGTTCCTGAGCAATTCTAAGATAAGCCTCAGATGCTCTTCATGCTCTTTCTCACTCTTCGAATAAATTAGAATGCCATCGATGAACACAATCACGAACTTATCTAAATAAGGCTTACACACCCGATTCATGAGGTCCATGAATACCGCCGGTGCGTTAGTCAACCCAAACGGCATCACCTGAAACTCGTAATGCCCGTAACGGGTTCTGAAAGCTGTTTTTGGAATATCTTCCTCGCGAACTCGAAGTTGATGATATCCCGATCTCAGATCGATCTTCGAATACACACTCGATCCTTGAAGCTGATCGAACAAGTCTTCGATCCTCGGTAACGGGTATCTATACTTCACCGTTAACTTGTTTAACTCTGGATAATCAATACACATACGAAACGATCCATCCTTCTTCTTCACGAATAAGACCGGGGCTCCCCAAGGTGAACAACTCTTCCAGTTCAGTAGGTGCAAGTCGATAAGGCGCTCGTGCCAAAGGTGCAGCACCAGGTATCAACTCAATCTGAAACTCTACTTGTCTAGTAGGCGGAATTGCCGACAAATCATCGGGAAATACATCCGGAAAATCACGAACTATAGGCACATCTCCAATGCATCTTTTCTTCTTTTCCTTTCCTCCTTTCTCAGATATTTGAGCTAAGAAAAGGCAACATCCTTTTTCCATTAGCTTCGGTAATTTAGTGCAAGATATGACTGCTAATCTAGATGGGCCTCTCAATTCCTTTCGATCTCCTGGTATATTTAAAATCTCCCTACCGTAAGGCACACGCACGATCTTCTCATCGCAAAGTATATGGGCACGATACTTTGACAACCAATCCATACCAATAATGACATCAAAACTTCCTAGTGTGACGGGTAGAAGATCTATGTTGAAAGGACGGTTCAGAAAATTTAACGTACAACCGCGAATGATGGTCCTAATCCTTTCTATGTTCCCATTAGCTAACTCTACATCATAACAAATTCCTAAGGCCATCGGGGGTTTCTCTAGTAAGGGTGCAAACTTAGTGGACACAAAACTCTTATCGGCACCAGTATCAAATAGTATGGAAGCATAACGATTATTGAGAAGGAACGACCAGTAACGACATTCAGATCTTCTCTTATCTCGTTCCCAAGTGCATACACTCTTCCATGAGCAGCTCCAGCTTCCACACGTTGGTCCCATTATCTTGTTATCCACGGTTTCCTCCAGCTCCACGGTTTCCATGATTGTACCCATTACCACCCGATCCTTGATTTCCTCGGTTCCACGATTCCCTATACTCATTCCTATAGTGTCCCTTCTTTCCACATCCATAACAAGTAACATTTGCCTTACTCATAGTTTCAGGAGTAGCTTGAACCATAGCAAGTGGTCGAGCTCTACAATCCTTAGCTATGTGTCCCATCTTAGAGCAATTCTTGCACATCACAGTACATCGTCCAGAATGATTCTTATAACATCGGTTACACTTGGGTGCATCTCCATTGTAGTTCTTCTTATCTCCATCTCCCATAGCATAAGCTCTAGTAGTTGTTTGTCGCTTATTTCGACGATCATTACCCTTAGAGTGATTATCCCTCTTCCTCTTTCCATTCTTGTCCTTCTCAGCTTCTTCCAATACCAACGATTCCATCAATTGTTGAGCGATCGTGATAGCCTCATGAATGTTTGCAGGCTTAGCAGAAATCACATCGTTCCTTGTAGCTACCGACAACCCATCGGTATACCACTCAATCCTTTGAGTCTTAGTCCTAACCATATCGGGGCAAAGCAAGGCTAACTCTCGATAACGGCGATTGTAAGTTTCCATATCGGTACCTTTCACCTTATGATTCCAGAACTCAATCTCCAACTTCTTAACCTCATTCCTTGGGTAGTAAGTCTGAATCAGCAAAGACTTAAATTGCTCCCAAGTCATAGCATAAGCCACATCACTCCCAACCGAATTACGGTAATTGTTCCACCAAGTTAAAGCTTCATCCTTGAAAGTAAAATAAGCAAACTTTACCTTCGCATTCTCCACACAACCGCTGACATTAAACACTGACTCAGTCTTCTCTATCCACCTGACCAAGTAAACCACTCCTTCAGTTCCACCAAACTCAATGGGTCCACAAATTCTAAACTCCTTGTAGTTACATCCATTAGCATGAACAGGTGGAAATGTTCCAGCAGAATTGTTGGAATGATTTGACTCAGCTAGTAGCTCAGCAACTCGTTGCTCCACAAGTTAATTGATCATTGCTTGATCCACAGTAGGTGCATTAAGTGGAACATGATCATTGTCTCCCTGAACATCAACATTTTGATTCCTGTTGTTGCGGTTAGTAGTGTCCAGGTTATCAGGAGTAGGGGTTTCAACATTTCGAGTAGGATGGCGTCCTTGGCAACCAGGGGTAGCCGTTGCAGGACCAGTTCTAGTAGCTCTAACAGGGTTTCGTCGTGGGGCCATTGATCTGAAGCATCATACAAGGTTCATGAGTCTCCGATAGAACTTATCATATGCTCAACAAGAATTAAATCAACGAAGCCAAGTCATGGAAAGAATATCAACAATACACCACAAGACATCAATACGGCGAATAGGGACTCAATTTTCCACAATATCCGAGAATCACATAATACCATATAATAGTAACCATCAGCCATACAATAAAGATCCAACATCGTTCCAACTACCGAAAAACACAAAATATAATAATCGTTCCAAACGAGATGAATAATCAACGGAGAAATACATCAAAATACGATTACTAGCTTTTCTAACCGAACACTCCTCAGTGTAGAAAGCAACAAGACAACATAACCCAAACATCTAGCCACGCTGCTGGCGGAGGCTCCTCAACTCCTGCCTCAAGCCATCAAGCTCTCTCCATAATGATCCTAACTCCACACTATGGGTGTCGCTGTCTCTCTTGAGGTCTGCCACCTCCTTCTCTAGCTCGGTATTCCTCTGCCATAACTTGCGGCCAGCCTCTCGAGCTGTGATAAAACCTCGCTGTAAACTCTCAATATGCTCATGAATCTCCATCAATCCTCTCCTCATCTCAGTAACTCTCCTCTCAGTCGTAACCATGTCAATCCTCAACTCTCCAATGAACTCAACAGTCACCCTATCAATCCGCTCAGACATACGTGTAACTCTCTCACCAAGATCAGTAATCTAAGCCCACATCCTACTAGTCTTACCTAACTATACATGCTCAATAGAAGAAGGTGCATCCGACTCAACGGGACTACCAGGTGGCAACTCAAACAAAAATGGATGATCAGGTGAAACAGGCTCTATCGGATGTATAGGCGAATCAGGCTCCTCAGCCTGAGCTGGCGGCACTAACAAACCATCATCATTAGGCATCTCCTCCTCCTGAGGGTCATCCTCCTCCTCAGGGTCATAATCACCCTACTCATCCTCTTGAGGGTCATCAGCCTCATCCTCACCCTCGTACTCCTCCTCCTCCTCATCGGAAGAGTACACCATCAATCGCCGTCTCCTAACAGGTGAACCATGTGGAGATGTGGTAGGTGGTCTAGGACGACGATGCAATGATGCAGGTGGTGCATCTGACAGGAGAGTGTGAGCATCCAAATGTAAAGGTGGTAAAGTAGTGCGTACCGACATACGTACCTAGCTCGGTGGGCAAAACGTGGAGCCACACTAGCCAAAGCCTGATGAAGAGTAAGCTGTCTCGAAGTACCAGGGAGCCCTAGAGAAGATGAGGGTCCCTGCGTAGTAGATGTAGTAGGCGGTGCCGAAGTAGAAGCTGTCGGCGACACAGTAGCTGAATGCATGGCAATCCTGTAGGGATCATCAGGAGCCATGGTGATCTGTGCTGGACGACGCGTACCAGTAAGAACATTCTCAGCAACATCAAACGAATAGGAGGTCATGGTTTGTGACAACGGCGTAGGGTAGGTGTAAGTGTTTCAAAACAACTAAACCGCGAACTCAAAATCCCGTATCAAAAATCATCATATAATTTCAAATCATATATATATCAAGAAAGATTTGAAATACCGCATTACTAGAATCATTCTTAAAACAATTAAGCCATATAATTCCTCAAAACGCAATATAATTCCTCAAAATGCCATATAATTCCTCAAAACGCCATATATCACTAAATCAATAAATCTTAAATCCTCAAATCATCTCAAGAATCCCATATCTAATAATCATCTCAATATACCTCTATATAAACAATGATACTTCGGCTTGGCGGGCTGGCGGACAATGGTCGAGGATCGTTTTCTATAAAATCGGTTATAGTTTAGGTGTCTATTTACCTAGTTCTCTATAACCTTGGCTCTGATACCAATTTGTAACACCCCCAAAATTTGGTACAGCGGAAGACTCAACAAGCTTTCGGGGTGCTACGGGGATTGGTATCCAACACAAGACATAAAAGAACGAGATAAAGTAAACAAGAGAAAAGTACAACTACGCGGGGTTTTTTAAAGTTTACATTTATCCCAAATTCAATCAAAGTCAGGCCCAAAAGAAAATAAATATAGGTCCACAATTATGTATCAGAGTTTTAAAAAATAGATCCATAAACCAGGTGCCATAGCCACGCCTCCAATCCAAGCATCCAAGGGCATCACTTAATTACCTGAGAAAACGCGCAAAAAGTCAGCTTTCGTTGGTGAGATCATAGGTTTAAGTTCATAATTCAATATAGTGGACATATACACAAAACGCTTGCTAGCTAAACTAGGCCTCAATCATCCAACCAAAATAATCCAACCAAAATAATCCAACCAAACCAAACCAACCCTATAGGTGCACACTATAGCTCAAATCAATACAATCCAAAGCTTACCTAGATCATGTCTAGGCCTCGCTCTATAATCAATCCAATAGCTTACCTAGTTCGGGACTAGGCCTCGCTCAACAACCAATCAATAGCTTACCTAGTTCGGGACTAGGCCTCGCTCAACCATTAATCAATAGCTTACCTAGTTTGGGACTAGGCCTCGCTCTAAATCCTACCTAGTTCTATAAGCATATCAAGTTTTAAAAGAATATAAAAACGATAATAGTCCACATAAAGCATTTGCACGTTTCTCACCCCAAGTATTGAAAACATAGTTTAAGAGTAAAAAGTGGGGCTATGACACACCTCAAGTCCAGCAAATCCGCAAAAGAAATCGATTGATGAAAGACGTAAAGCAAACTCAAGTAACGGCAACTACAGACTCGGCACTTCCTAACAATATCAAACTCGTTCAGAATCATTTCCTCAAAATCAAATATTCCCAATCCCGAACGTATTCCATTTAACTTTCTAAAAATATTCATTTCTCGAATTATCTTCATATTAATTTGAAGTTTGACATTTGGTATCCATATGGGTGGAGGGTCGACACAACTCAAACCAAGAAGCCACAACGAAAGAAATAATAAACCATCTATAGGTCTAATATTAGCCCAATATATTATTTAAATAAATCATCGAAGTTTATCAAATCCGTCGATTTGGTAATCCCCCATATTTATTTACGTAATACATCATTCTAAGATTATACCCAACCTATATCACATAGCACAAAGAATACTATATGGTAAATTTTGTAGTCCAATAAATTTCCAAGATATATCGTCAAATTTGCCAAATTCCTCAATTTAGCCAATTCCACGAGATATATAGTAATTTATTATCCTAATACACGTACCATAACCTATGGGCGTCGTAGGATACGATGCCCATTAATATACCCATTTTATATAGCTAAATAAACTCGATTTAACCCGTCGATTAAATAAGTTACGTAGTTACAGAAAATGGATATATTAATCGTCATATATCCGTGACAACACAAAAGTCACATAATAAAATCCACTTGGACTTAAGTAACCACAACTCCGTATAACTCGATAAGTTTACCAGATTTATAAAAAGTCATGTTTTATTTATTAGTTACCCAACGTATTATTATTTATAATTATTTATTTATAATAATACTCCCGACATTTATTGCACTATTCGCATAGTACAATATTTATCGTTATATTATTATAACATTTACTCGTGGTCGTTTTATTATTAATATACGCATTTATATATATATATATATATATATATATATATATATATATATATATATATATATATATATATATACGTTTCTCACGTCTATATACGTATATAAACGATTATATTACCAATAATATTATTACGAGTATTATTTTTAATGTTTAATTTTAAGTATTTATCGAGTCATAAGAATTTGGTCACATGTCCGAGTCATCACTCTCGGCTCATAGTCCAAGTCCAAAAATAATATAACCAAGTCATAAATAAATAATCCAACTCCGTCCAAATCAATCCCAAATCCACGTGCTACAACATTAGGGTCTGACTACGGCACCCGACTAACCTATCTCCGTCATCTAATTGACCGTCTCACAATCGGTCCCCAAATCCATACTCGTCAACACAACTCCACAATATCAAAGTTAATTCATTTGCCGAAACCATGAGGTTACGGTCTCAACTCCACTTTCTACCAACAACAATAATAATAACAATAAAATCAACAACAAGAAACAATCAAAGATGCATATCATATGGTTTGGTTTACCACGCCAAACCTGAGCCAAATGACCCACTTGGGTCTCGGCTAGAACCACGAGTCACAAGGACTCAATACCAAGGCCACAAGGCCACGACATAAGCTCACTCGAGCCGTATCAAAACTGCCAAACGGACTCTCTTGGGTCGCGGCACACCAAGACAACCACAATCATCAATTTGGTTAACCAAATTAACCAAGAATCAAACCAATCGGACCAAGGGTCCTCTTAGACTCCCAAACAAGTCGAAAACATAATAACACCGAGACCATGGGTCTCAGCCAAGCTCCAACGAGCTAACCCAAATCCAAACGCGACCTAAACATCACAAATCGAGCACCAAACTCGAGTCAAGTCAACACCCAAGATACCAAATGGATTTGTATGTCAAAAATAATGTTTCCCATCATTTTTAGACAAGATTTCATCAAAACCCAACAAGAAAAGTCCATATACCCACGGTTTGGGTACGAATCGAGACACACGAGTTGGAACTCGTGGTCACTCACCTTCAAAATGACTCCAAAACTATATTTCTTCAAAAACCCAACAAGATTAGATGATAATGGGGATGTTAAAGTGGCGGTGGTAGTGATTTCGAGGTGTTAGGATCGTCCAAATCGCGCGTGAGTTGTACCAAAATATAGATCGGGATGAGATGGTTAAGATGGTGGTGTTATTTAGTGAGTGGGAGTGGCGGTGGTGGCTGTGGAGGCCGTGTAGGGTGGCGGTGGTGTTAGGGTTTTGGTGATGAAAATGATGATGATGAATGAGAGAGAGAGAGAGAGAGAGATAATTGTTTGTATGTTTGTGTTGTGTTTGTGTGGTGCGTGGGGTGATTATACCCAAAGAACCAAAACCGGCCCTATGGCCCAAAAGAAATAAAAATGAAAATAATAATAATAGAAATGATATTAAAAGTGTGGGTGAGGTAACCCGAGGTAATAACGCGGACCAAACCCGAAACTTAATTAAATAAACCGACACTCACTCGAATCGAGGTCGTTACCAAAATATAAAATACTCAAACCCGTAATTAAATAAATAAAATTGTTAGGTTATCCTAGTGCCGGAGTCAATGTAGTGCCAAATAATCATCTCAAAAGTAAATCATCGATAATAAACCAAACCAAACCATTAATAATCATCTTCCATAAATAATCCAACGCTTAAAAATCACATTTCAATGTTTACAAATCTAATCACAATTAAACTTTTCAAATATTCCATAAATCATAAATTTTTAAAGTAATGCGGATTTTCAAAATGGCTCCCTAATTTGCCAGTTGTCACAAGTTACGCCTCTGACGTAAATATTTAACTTCTTTCTCAAGTTCAAGTTGTGCAACTTCCATGTTTGAGAAACGTTCCTGACACATGTTCATTTGATTAGCCAACATAGTCTCTAATGCGAAAATCTTTTGACCCTGAGTTCTTTCAATATCTTCAACTCTACCATGTGTATGACCGTGTTCTCTTCTTGCATAACGGATCCTGGAGTTCAAGTTTCCAAGCTCCTGGTTGGTGTTGTCCTTTATCTCACCAATCTTTATTCCTAATTCAAACATTGCTCGTCTTTCAGCATCCGCTCTTTTGAGCAATGTGTCAAGGTTACGGTCGTACCATTCAAATCGCGTTGGTTGTAAATCTTTTAGCTGTTCAGTGTGAGCATCTAATATGCTGGCTTATCGATAAATAAGAGTCCATATTGAATCAGGAGTGCTTATATTGTAGTCAGGTGAATTAAGTGAGGATAAATCATTTGGAATATCTGATATTGAGGAATCTGAAGTATAAGGTAATGGAGAATTTGGCTCAACATTCTTCCACGGCATCTCTTGGCATGAACTTTGTCCAATTTCGAATGTTGTCTGACCACCAATCAAATCTTCATATGAGTCAGTAGCTCTCCTGAGTTTTTGACGTAAAGGTGAACAAATAGGTGACGATGGAAATGATTTCTGAGTGAGTTCTATATCAGGCTGTGGTTGTGATATTTGTACGTAAGGGTCTTCATTATTTGGAGAATTTTGATTGATAGGCGATGTACTAGTATTACGGAGATTAGTTTCAACATTCACGGGAGTTTCAGGAGACATGTTACTGTAGTAACCGAGAATAGTATTTTATGAGTAATTTTTACGTTAAAGATGTAACAGTATGGATGAAATAATAATTGTGTAAGAGTAATTTCTAAACATGTAAAATAATCTTAACAGATAATGTATTAAGCACGGCAGTCTGCAGACACAGAGGGCATAAAATGGTATGGTGTAAAATCATTTAGTTTGAAAGTGTAGTTATAGTTTAATGTTTGAAAACATTTAGTTCTCTATAACTTTATCTTTGATACCAATCTGTAACACCCCCAAATTTATGTTTTAGCTGCGGAAAAGTAATTTGGGTGTTACGGGGAGGATCGAAGTCATAATCACATAAAACGGCTTAAAAGAGACGTTTTGTAAGTTATTTGTCATTCAAATAATATTTTTGATAAAAGATGAAACATTTGATTTAAAATCTCATTAAAAGATATAAAGGTTTGTAAGAATGACATATTTGATTTTTACACCATTTTAATTTATCATAGTAATAAATGCCCGCTCCGTGTCTTGTCCTGCTCCGTTAATTACCTGAGATACACATGCTTAAAAGTGTCAACACAAAGGTTGGTGAGTTCATAGAGTTTAATAGAAAACCATTTATTTCGATAGATTCAGAAATATTTAGTAATAATTATAATAAATACTAACAGTGATAGAACAAGTATTGAGTGATGTTGATTATAATCACAGATAAATCATATATGATTCAATCAAATTCAAGTATTGGATCATAATCCTAACATGAGATGGAAACTCATGATGCTAATTTAGTGAGACTTATAATTCAAATCTGGTCAATTACCTATACAGCTGTATCTAGATATATGTTTGAAGACATATATTTTCTTATAGATATTGCCCTAAGCCTCATGACATGCAAAACGTTAACAAAATACTGTAAAAACGGAGGTGATTATCAAGTCAATGATAATATTGCCCTCGTGTAATAGGTGATTTGCCAATTCCTATTTTTACTCAAATATAGTGTATCACGATTAATAGGACTAACCAAAAGGCATTCCGTCAAGTATTAGTGGGATAGGATGTCAAGCCTCAACAGGTTTCGAAGTTGTTCACTATATTCGCGCTCACATACAAGTGATTAATGGCTCATGATAGATGGACTTTATGGCGATAAGGGTAACTTAGGCAATATCAATGTAATAATGTAACTAGGGTAACTTAAAGCGGCAATCACATTGAACAATTTCTTGTTGAGCTATGAGAAAACAACACCAGAAGTTCTTACCATGCTAAGGAAAATTAGAGACGAGATTTAAGGAAAATTGATTTCAACGAAAAACAAAAGACAATTGAGTCATTTTTCAAGAAACCTTCATAAATCATTCATGTAATATGCTATATATAAGGAATTATTAATTTATATTTTATATGGGGTCTAAAGAAATTATCAAAAATGTATTATCTTATAATTTTAACGAATTATTAATTTAGCACCCTATCTCCGAGTCGGGACCGGCAAAAAATATTATCTTAGAGAGTTTATTAAATAATCGAGTATTAATTTATCGAGTTTCTACTGTATATATATATATATATATATATATATATATATATATATATATATATATATATATATATATATATATATATATATATATATATATATATATATATATATATATATATATATATATATATATATATATCATATCTTAAATCATAAACTTCATCAGGTAAATATTAATTAGGAAATTGATTTGAATCATATAATTTATTCATATACTTATAAAATTATCAAAGTATATGTAAGCATGTATCTCACCCAACGAGTTAAAACAAGTATTGGAAATGGGGCTATGACTCA
Organism: Artemisia argyi; assembly: GCA_030686995.1. Classification (NCBI taxonomy): domain Eukaryota; kingdom Viridiplantae; phylum Streptophyta; class Magnoliopsida; order Asterales; family Asteraceae; genus Artemisia; species Artemisia argyi. The sequence goes on along the minus strand of CM060697.1, from coordinate 56,892,332 downwards.
CCTTGAGCGATACTGGAAATGATGAAAAGTAAATTCGAGTGAAATTATGGAAACGATTATGGAAACGTCTTCAATACAGAACCTGATTGTAAGGAAGGTTTTAAGATTTCGACTTTATACTAATGATGGAAATGATAATGGGAACGAATAACGATATGATCGTGAGAATATGATATGCTTAAAATGCCTAAAGTTCAGAAATATTATTATTCTTAATATTATCTTATTTTTATGACTTTGAAACCAATATATCGTTTCCTCGAAAGTGAGGAACAATTCGTTAAGTTAAATCGTTTTAAAATGTTTTTATATAAATATAACGAAAGTTAATTATTAAATAAACGATTTATACAAAAATGCTCGTGACGTGATGGGATGTCGTAAAATGGAAAATAAAATGAGAATATCAATTAAAAGATGTTGGTCCTTGTCCTTTTCCAATTTTTACACTTTTTACTCTAACGACGTTAGCGTTACACCGTTAGTCCTTTTTATATATAATTTACAATTTTAGTCCTCTACTTGTCCAATAATCAATTCTGAGCTTGAAATATTAAATAATATCAATTTCTATCATAAAGATTCTGTTTTCACTATTTCAGTCCCTATTTTAAATGTTTGGCAGTTTTAGTCCCTCTAGGTGTTGTCGCGTTACATTTTTAGTCCAAATGTACAAAAATCATGGGAAAAATTATATTATAATTTCATAAACTTATTTAGGAAATAAAAAGCTTATTTTGACAGCTTATTAGGCCAAGAGCTTATTTTCAGCTTATGGGCTTTTAACGAATCAAAATAGAGGCCCGTTAAGAAATCAAGAGGCGAGGGCATGTAAATAGTTTTGGGCCTGGACTTGGGCTATTTTTGTGATTCTAAAGATATATCATATGGGTCGAGTGGACTAGTAAAACGTTATTTCTTATTGGGATTGAAATAAGCCCAACCGAATATAATAAGTTTTTAAATGAAAATGAAATTTTGAAAACCTTGTAACTGTCGATCAAATTGAATAAATTTGAGTGTCGAGACGTGAGTATTTTTACAAGTTATCTAAATGGAATTGATAGCTAGCTTGGTGGTCTAATAGGTTGTGTAAAAATATAGTATGCTTGTTACGTAATATTTCAAAATACACGATTGTTTTATGGGACGTTTTTATATATGGAAAGACTTAGAAATATTTCTAAGTGTTTTAGAGCTTTTGTATCCGATTGATACAAGGTTTAAAATAGTGTTGAATGATGCATGTAATGCAGAAATAAACGTGAGATGAGTGTGTATCGTGACTCCTAGGCCTTCCAAGATAGAGGCTAGTCACGTTTTGTGTACTATATGTTTATACGTATGCATGTATATATATTATACGTTTGACATGAATTTTATAGATTGCGTGAAACACAAATATCATACGAAATAAATTTAAATGGATTCTAAGAGACTTACTACACCTCTAGGGTGGTAGAGTGTCGAGAGTGAATGAAGGAAACACAAGAAAATCTCTCGTTCGTTTATAAACCACAAGTATTGATTTATATATATATATATATATATATATATATATATATATATATATATATATATATATATATATATATATATATATATATATATATATATATATATAACCCGACACCACTTGTTTCTTCCAAATGAACATGCGAGCTATTCCTGATCTTTCAGAGACATTTGTAGGATTGAAATGAAGTTTTTATGAGTGTATTGAATGAAAGAAACAAGAGGAGGAAGCTAGAGTACATATAGTAAAATTTTAGTATACTTATGGTTCAAATAATTCTTAGAAACACAAGCTACTATGCATTGTCAGTGAATGAGGAAATTTAGAATGAACCTTGATTATTACATCAATATAGAAGGATGTGTGAGAGCTAGAAACATGGTACTTGTCCTTGTGATTCATCATAGATGTAGAATAGAATATTTAAACATACACGATTTGGAGAAATCGTGTAAGGGTTGGTTCCTAGTTGATGAAACTCAATATTAATCATGAAATCATGCTTGAAATATTATTAGAATCATTTAGAAACAAACCGGGATTAAAACGGTTGAGTTTTGGATTTTATATAAATGTCAAATGGTTGAGTTTTTTCCAAACACTTTTCCCTTCAAAAACATAGCAAAACTCGACCTATGTTTTTGAGATTGGGCACGTTAAGAGTTTACCAGGTGAGGAACGATATGGTGCAAAAATATATAGGTGTCGTGTTTAAGATTTGAGAGAACGAGGAGTGTTTTGGAGGATGGTTTCTAGTCGATATATACATAAAATTATAAACTAAAGTTGGGTTTGAAATATGGGCTGATGAATAGTAACGATGGAATGAAGTTGGGCTGAAAATATTAAGGGCCCGTTAGGTGTAATTAAGGTTTAATAGGATTAGTGAAATATTTAAGTTTTGTTAAACGTGCCGAGAACTTGTTTCGTCATTTGGTGAATTTTGTGATATCGTAATTGTGACCATTGAATATAATAAGAAAAATTTCAAATTTTTCTGTAAAAATGGTGATTAAAATAATGATAGAGATTAATATATAATTAACCGTTGTTAATTATATGGATTTTTGCAGTTCTCTACAGTACCCACCTGTCACTCTGAATTTTGTCCCGAAATTCAAGTTTATTGTGATTACTTGAGTAGAGAATTTTGAACAGAGAGTTGTCGAGAGATTTTTATTCCCAAAAATTAGGGAAATGTGATTCAGTTAGATTTATCTGTAGTAGACACGACAAAGTAACTGATGTATTTAAGGATTGTGAATATTGAAAATAGTGGTTCTGAATAGTGGAAAATTTATGGCTAGTGAACAGTATTCTAATGGTCGGGAATAGTGAATTCCAACGGCCGTGAATAGTGTTCTAACGGCTATATTTTAGCCTATAAGTACCCATCTCTAATTTCCATTTCTTCCATCAACCATTTTCCTCTCATTTCACATCTCAAAATTGCGCACCTCATCAATATACTAGCGATTGTGTATGTCGTCCTTGCCGCTATCTACTTAGCGTATGTTCCAGATGAAGACTTAGGATTCTTGGTCGCGATCTTGTTGTTTATCGTACCCCTTACAGTCCTAGCTATTACCATAGACAAGATATGGTGGTAATAATCTTGAGTTAGGGTTGTTTTAAAATTAAGTTCTTGTTGTGTTTTTATGTACTCTGTAATGAATATGGAATAATTCTCGTTTTGTTTTTATGTTTAGGAATTTGTCTCATTATTTTTTTTAATGGTTTGTTTATATTTATCTTTCAGCATAATTAGGGTGATTCATCCTGTGGTGGCTCTTGCTATTGTTATGTTGGTGGGGGTCTTTGTTGACATAGCGGATCAACCTATTGAAGATTCCATGATTTATATTGTAATTATTGTAACATTAGCACTTCCGATGCTAATTATTTGTTTATTTATTAATTTCCATGGATTCAAATAAAATTTTCGCTATTTGAGTTTTCTATCAGTCTTTGTGAATTATTAGTGTTTTCCTACTTGACTTTTGTCGGTTTCTCATTATAATGATGAGGGGATAAGATAGGTATTTATTGTGGTTTGTCCAATGTAATATTTATGAACAGTTCATTTTATCTTTTGCTTTTAAATGAAGATTGTTATTTAAAAAATCTGAAATTATGACTGTTCCCTTCATAACATGATTCTTCCTAAATTAGACATAGTTGATCAGGCTATGTATAATTGAGGACTAAATGATGTGATGTTTGGCTCAATCATATGTTTCTCTAAATTGTTTTAAATGGTGTTCAACGTGTCATTTTTATAATATAACACGTAATTTATTTTTAAGAATAAAGTAGAAAATTTTTTGTTCATACTATAATGATGAATCAGAAATTTCTAGGGTAATAACAATATATTGTTATTTGGCAAATGGAATAAAAATTGAAATTGACGTAGATTATGATTATTATGGATATATTACAAGGTAGATTCTTCGATACGGTAGAAAGATAGTTGTTATACTTAGGTTACATCCATCGTAACTTAAAGTAAAATACAAGAAAGAGATACAACTTAGGAAATTTTTGAACTAGAATTTATTTATTCACAACAGGAATTTATTCATCTGCTTAAATCTAGTTATCATCCCTTGATACTATCAAAGTCTTTAAAGATTCTTCATTCTCATGCAAAAGTCTTGGCTTTCCAATTGATATTGTAGTTTGGAAATAGGCTCTTGTAGTGCCCTTTTGCACCACATCCGTGGCATACTACAGTTGTTGGTTGCCCTTTTATGTCCGGAGCCTTACAACTATTTACCTTGTGACCTGTTTTCTGACACTTCCTACACTTAACATGCAGATTCCTGTGTGATGCTTCTCGCATTTTTGACACAGGGGTTGACTTCCACGATAACCACTTTCAGTAACAGGTGTGGCGAGGCAGTCTCTACTAGCTTTTTGTTTGTATTCCAGCTGACGATGATAGTTGATACGATCTTCTAGATGTTTACGATAGCAGTCTTGAGCATTGGTGAAATTGCAGCAGATGGGTTGATGATTCCTCTTTCAGTGAGTTTTTGCTTTTGGTTATTTCCATTAGATATAACGTGTTGCCTAATCCCTTGATAGGGGTGATGGTAGGGTTAATCATTCTTTCTGGAGTTTTAAAGTGGGCTGGCCTATATTCCATGAAACTTTCATGGTTATGCTTACCAGGTATACCCGTCTCTCTTCTCGGACAAACTATGGTAGTCCCTTCGAGTACTACTGACACGATGTTGTTTACCAATTTCTTGATGGCTTCAGGAGTCATGGTGATTTTTGATGATGATGGAGTATATGTATTGTTCATGTTGTCCATCTTCTGAAATCATTAATGAAACTCAACTTAGAATCCATATAATGTCAGAATAATTCAAATAATGAAGCTAATTATTTCATTGATGATAGACTGAATTGAATCCCTACTGTAATCTAATTTCAATATATGCCTATGTTGTATCATAGTTAAATGATCAACTCTTGATATGGGATTACTAAGGAACAAACTGATTTGTCTACTACAATAAACTTCTCTCCATTCTTCAAGTTCTCTCTTGAAAATTTATTTTTAGACAAATCTTTGGTTTTTGGTTAATTACGGTATGTTTAAGAAATCTTAACAATTGTAAGAAATCCTACGGTAGATTTGAATAACATTGCATAATATTAATAACTTGGCTGATTGTTTTTGCAAAACAAACGATACAGGATATCTTATTAATACTCATTGATCTGCATGGAGTCTTTTGTTTATCAAAGGAAGTAACAGATGATGAGATTTTTGCATGAAGGTATGAGGATTCATTACATGCATGTTTGATATGAAAGAAAAGATTGATTCATAACAAAAAGATATAACAGAAAAGGAGGTTATTATACACTATGATTCGATTACAAGTTCTGAAAGTTTCAGATTTATTGACCATTACATGAAATACTAACCAAAACTATTTGGTTTAGTAGGTACAACAAGGATACTTGTAAACTTAAGATTAGTTATGTAACACCCCCAAAATTTGGTACAGCGGAAGACTCAACAAGCTTTCGGGGTGCTACGGGGATTGGTATCCAATACAAGACATAAAAGAACGAGATAAAGTAAACAAGAGAAAAGTACAACCACGCTGGGTTTTTAAAGTTTACATTTATCCCAAATTCAATCAAAGTCAGGCCCAAAAGAAAATAAATATAGGTCCACAACTATGTATCAGAGTTTTAGAAAATAGATCCATAAACCAGGTGCCATAGCCACGCCTCCAATCAAAGCATCCAAGGGCATCACTTAATTACCTGAGAAAACGCGCTAAAAGTCAGCTTTCACTGGTGAGATCATAGGTTTAAGTTCATAATTCAATATAGTGGACATATACGCAAAACGTTTGCTAGCTAGACTAGGCCTCAATCATCCAACCAAAATAATCCAACCAAACCTAACCAACCCTATAGGTGCATACTATAGCTCAAATCAATACAATCCAAAGCTTACCTAGATCATGTCTAGGCCTCGCTCTATAATCAATCCAATAGCTTACCTAGTTCAGGACTAGGCCTCGCTCAACAACCAATCAATAACTTACCTAGTTCGGGACTAGGCCTCGCTCAACCATTAATCAATAGCTTACCTAGTTCGGGACTAGGCCTCGCTCTAAATCCTACCTAGTTCTATAAGCATAGCAAGTTTTAAAAGAATATAAAAGCGATAATAGTCCACATAAAACATTTGCACGTTTCTCACCCTAAGTATTGAAAACATAGTTCAAGAGTAAAAAGTGGGGCTATGACTCACCTCAAGTCCAGCAAATCCGCAAAAGAAATCGATAGATGAAAGACGTAAAGCAAACTCAAGTGATGCGTAGGGATTGCACCAGGCTTTATCTCTCGAGGGATCTCGAGAAGCTTACAACCCCCACTAGGCAGTGTACCTAATCGTTGTAGTATAGTATAGTGACAAGTACTGAGGGATTGATCGTTCAGCTAGGAATAGTGTCGCTAGGATTAGAAAACCTAATTACTAGTTCTAGAGATGAGAGATGGTTCTTTTTTGTATTTTTATATTTTTTAGAAAGCAAGTAAATATCTCGGTTTTGAAGGATTTGGGCGGAATTAGTTGCTAGTCAACTAACCCAATACTAAAGATGCAATCAAAATAAAATACTAAAAATGAAAATAAAACTAAGGTTGTGAGCAATAAGTGGAGAAATGTGTTTACTTATATTTCACTACTCCCTAGATATTTTTTACACGTTAATTACTTGTTATAGTTTCGTGGATGACGGATTGTATTCCTTAATACCATTCATGGGGTGGCGTACTTAACTCCCCAATCCTATGAGTGCCTACTTCACTCCTATGTCGAGCCGGCTAAGAAGCTCCTAACATGGGATCATTAGAATTTACTCATGCATTAAATACAACCACTAAAACCTAGTACACATCGGTTCATGTTTCCTAAGACGTTCAAGCATGTTACCAATTGGAGATCTGCCAGTTTTCTTAAGCCTAACATTGAAATCATTCATCCAATACAACCATAAACAAGTAATCAACACATAATCAACATCTAGGTTTCATTAGATCTAAGCAAACACAAGATAAATCTAGCCTAGCATGGTGGAATCAAGACAAGCACAAGATATAGACAACCAACACATAAACATATTGATTGAATTAAAAGAATACTTATCTCAATAGCACATGTAAGGGTTAAAGGACTGAAAACCCTTGAAAAAGCTGTAAAATACGTATATGGTTCGGCCTTAGGGTTTCTCCAAACTTGTTCCTCTCTAATGAATGAAAATTAGAAAACTATATATAGATATAAGAGGCTGACGGCGTCAAGAACAACCTTTTGACGCCGTCATCTCGCTGCCAAAATAATTCTCGGACTGCCTTGATCTACATCTGACGCCGTCATGTTATCCACTTTTGCAGGCCGTCATATATTTAACTCTTGACGCTCTACTTTGTGACGCCTTCATTTCTGTACTGGGTCGTCATGATCTTTACTCTTGACGCCGTCAGGAAAGTACTCTTGACGCCGTCACACACTGTTCCCAGCTTGGAAAATTAAGACTTTGGCATTTTCTTCACTTTTATTCTCCAAAAACGTCCGAATTGCTTCCTTTCCAGATTTCACTCCCAAAGTACCTAAAATCACAAAAGGAACAATTTAGGGCAATATTTGATCAAATAAATTCAATTCCGGGCTTAAATGACCTCCTAAAAGTGGTTCATTTTTCGCCTCATCATATACCCTTACACCTGAGATTTGCTTGTCCTCAAGCAAATGCGCTTTTATTCTAGTCAAAATACAAGTTAGGGGTCATTTAACACTAATATAAAAGTAATTACAACAAATAATCGTTCCACAAAAGACCAAAGACAAGCACGGAGGTCATACACAAACACCTCACAAATAGTGTTTAGATACTCACATCTCTCGGGTGTAATAAAGTATAAATTACAATATGGAAACAGAAGATATCTCTCACTACCTGTCATAGCAAAATAGATTACCATAGGCTTGGGAAATGATCAAACCTCCACCATATGGCGTAAGCACCTAGGATAAACTATCAAAGAGGTCTTTCAAAGGGTTGTAACGTTAGGTGTAGGGATATGAAATACACGGTTTTGTTGGATATAGGCAGTCTTTACTGGTGGTGAGTTAACAATCTTGGTTAATTACATGTACAATGTGGCGTTGCTAAGCCAAGACTAGACTCGACTTAAGCTAATAAATGAAAAATAACCAAGAACATAAAATGAACATAGAATAAAAAGGGATGGTAGTCCGTATGTTTTTTCTCTTTTCTTTTTCTATTTTTTTCTTTTTTTTTTTTCTTGTTTTTCAATTTTTTTTTTTTTTTTTTTTTTTTTTTGCATACACTCTTACCCTACCATCCAAAATAATACATCATAGGGAATGAAAATTCCCCTTACACTTGAATCTTTACATACTTTACAATAAACTAATCTAATGACTCGAATTAAGAAAATCAAAACACTTGGAGTACTTATAAGATTAACGCACATACGGGGGTAATAAAATGATGTTCTTCCCCATTACTCCATAAAATAAATACTTTACCCATGAGTCTCAATCGTCCCAAAACAATATGTACAAAGATATGACTCGACTTAGCAACCATGTAATCAATTAAAAAGTTAACTTAGAGTTTAACAAATAACAATAATGCACTAAAAATGAGCGCATACACGGAAGGCTAAGGCGACTTGGGTGTACATTTAAGTGGGGTGTAACAAATTCTTCCTTTAAGTAAAATGCTTAAAGTTAGAAACGAAAAAATAGGCTCGGAGGGGTGTACTAGGGGCTTCGTGTACTAAAAATGAGTACAACGCTAAGGGTGTGGGAAAAATTAGTTGACTTAACTAGCCAAATAATATGACTTAAATGGTCAAGTAATTATAATACGGGTTTAACACAAGGGTGATCCTAATGCCTCTTATCATGTAGTAAATCCTACTACACGAATGTAGTCTCACTAGCGGTCTCGGGATGCATCACTAACGCAAGTTCTAGAATCTAAATGCTACCGGTACACTCATAAGCACTAATAATAAATGCTTTTACTATCAAATCTAAAGGCGAACCTCACATATTTGGGTGGAAAATTTTTCTGAAAGTACGGTTATGTGCTAGTCATACAATCTCCTATCCATGAGACGCTTGCTATGGCTAAAGTTTCACTCCTAAATGTTGTAAAAAATTTTAAATTTGGCGCTAAAATTACACTAACAAGTATTTCTCATAGTTTTATTACACATCTACTATTAAACAAAGAAACTCAAGCGAAAGTGTATTTGTAAGGTATCATCATTTTACCCTCCTCTTACACTTAGGATGAACATTCTCCTCAATGTTCAAGTAAAGAATGTAAAAGTGAAAAAGTAAAAAGAAATGAAATCAAATACTCCCCTGATTCGCTCGGTATGGATAATAAGGTGGCTAGGTTAGATCTTCCTCCAAGAAAATGAACAATCAAAGCTTCCCTTCCAGAATATAAATCATCTTCTTGTCATACATAACCTGTAAATCCTGAGAAAACAAACAAGACAACCTCGCATAAAATCGGCGGCAATCTACATAAGTTACTAAATCCTAGAAAACAAAATAAGATATAATGCTTGTGGAATGAAGTTTGCAGATTTCCTGGAGATTATAAAACTTAATAATTCAACAAAAACTTTAAAACTCCGTTAGAAAAACAAAGCTGGTAAAATTTCCAGATTTTTACACGTGACGCCGTCAAGAGAAAGCTCATGACGCCGTCAGAAGTGACCTGCAGAAATTCTTATGTTAAGTTTCCGGAAAATTTCTGGAAAACTTGGTCCTACTTCCTGGAAAATCCTGCAAAACTTCATTATGACTCAATACAAGCATTTAACTCTAACAAATACGAATATACATGTTCACTTAATATTGTTGCAGAATCATGATCGGTTTGTTTCTTAAAAACATATTTGGGGTTTCCCCTTACACTTATCTTTTGCAAAAATACCTTTAGGTGGAGTTAAGACTAGGCCAAAACAACAAAGTAAAGTATTTCCACTTTTTAGTTTAGAAACATGATCTACCAACAATAAAAATAAAGCATGCATATGGAAGCAAATAACAAACAAACAAAATAAAATCACACAAAGCATGGGTTGCCTCCCAAGAAGCGCTTTTCTTTATTTACGAGTCTTGTAGCTAGACTCAAGGTCATGGGTTACTACGTGACCTCATCGTTGGTTTCATTTTCTGATTGTAAATGTTCTTTGTAGAAACCAATAACCTTTTTCTCAATCGCTCCTATAATCCTATGGGCAAATTCCTTATCGACTTTATACTTTGGTCCTAGAGCCAAGCAATCTTTGCAGAAAAGACTCCTCTTTTCCCATACATAATCCATGCCCTTTTTCTTATCCTCTTCATTGATGTCCTCAAAAGCACCAACGTTATCCTTATCAAATCGGGATATAAAGCGAAATTATTTCATTCTATTAGGCATCCTATAAGTGATCCTATCGGTGTTACTTGCAAATCGGATTGTCCCTTCTATCTCATCATATTCTAACTTTGACACCTCAACAAACGGTTTGCCAAACACAACATTGGACAATCAACAATCAATAACATTAGCAAGATCTTCCACAATCATAAAGTCGGTAACAAAAGTGAAATTCCCGACAAAGACATGTAGACCTTTAACTCTCCCAACAACGTTACAAACTCCACCGGGGTATTTGGGATCTCTTCTAGGTTCAAGTCTTGTTTTCACTATATCATTATAAACATTTGAGGACATAATGTTGATTGGGGATTTAAAGTCAATGTAAGCATTGTCAACGTGTCTATACCCAATCATACATGGTATCTTAGCATTCTTAGGATCGCCTCTCTTTTTCTTAGGTTCGATTATAGTAAAAGGAGATCGAGGGTCATCAATAAGATTATTATAATATGAAATCTCCTCCTTAGTGGGATATAGATTAAAATAATCATTTAGCTTCGGATCTATTTCCCCCTCTTCAAGTTCCACAATGACATTCACAAAATCATTAGGCCCTAGGTCCTCATTTGAATACAAGGCGGTCGCTAGGTCACTATATGCATGGTCGAGCTCAACTTTAATCAACCTATTAAGCTCCCTAAGTTCCCTAATCTCACTCTCAATTTGTTCACGTAACACAGCCACTTCTCTAGGGGAAAGGAGTGGATTTGCGTTTTCCATAATGGTCAACGGAATAGTCAATGAATTTAATTTACTAACAAAGGCACAAAGAAAAAGATAGACTAAAGAAAACCAAAAAATAAAAATAAAATCTTACTAGAAAGGAATCTAGCAAGTAGACCTAATAAAAAGAGATTCTAACCTAGACAATAACTATTCCCCGGGCTGCGGCGCCAAAAACTTGATGCGTAGGGATTGCACCAGGCTTTACCTCTCGAGGGATCTCAAGAAGCTTACAACCCCACCAGGCAGTGTACCTGATTGTTGTAGTATAGTATAGCGTTGACAGTCTATTGGACGGCAGCCTCAAAAGCAAGGTTATTAGCAAAGTCATCCTGAGTGCGAGTAACAACCATCTAAAAGAACATAAACGAGTCAGTGAAAAGAAAATAAGGTGGAATCGAAATATGAAGGAAAACCGAATCAAAAGAGAAGCCTAATGTCTACCCAATCCTCACAGGTCAGGACCTAAGGGTTATAAGTCATAACCTTGTTCTCTGATACCATAATTTTAACACTCCAACCCGGTAAAGGGTAAAAGTTTCACATTATGGCGACATATCAAAGCATACAGGATCATAACACAACGGAAACTTCATAATTAAAACAGTCAAGAACATCATGACTCATTATTACAAAATCCCATGAAGGTACTTGATGGTCCCGTTTACTAAGTTAATAGTTAACTAATGAGTTAACCTAACCAAGTTCCATGACATTTAACTCAGATAAATAAGATTAACAACAAAGATAAAACGTAAAGAAAGAGACACAAGGTTTTTCAACGTTTAATTCTTATTAGAAGTTAATCAAAAGAATTATACCCAAGTGTTTGCGAAATAACACTTGGGATTGAAATGACAAGTATGGTGTGGACTTCTCACTAAACTCAAACTACGTTGGGTGACAACTATAAGGTGTCACTGAGCTATCTCAGGGACTATGTTGTTCTTTGGAGGAGTAAAAGTGGTTTGTGCATGCTTCGCATTAAATGCACAAACTTGTCAACTTTTACTCCTCACTTATGCTACCTATTTATACACAAGTGATTTACAACTTTACTGATAAAGACAAAAGGTGACCTAACTAGTAGAGACAAAATACTTACATATTTTGTCTCTGTTACAATAGACTATTTTGGGTAAAAGACAATGTGCCTTTCCAATGCACAGAGATGACACCACCCTGACATGACGCCTTTCAGGGAAAGTTTGACTTCAGGTAGATGAGGTCACCTGTTGATCCGTTCAAACATTTCCCGCCTTGTCCCGCCCATACTTCAGTCTTCAGGTCATCAGTCTTCATTCTTCAGTATGTAGTTGTTGTTGAGGAGTCCTGGGGGTTCAGTGAGTTATTGTCATCCTCACTGAACCCTTCATCTTCTTCTTGGCTTAGATTCCATACACTGAGTTCCGCCTCACTGAATGGTGAGCCTTTCGACATAGACTCGCTCCAAGCATCGTGAAGATGACTCACTGAGGTACTGTTCACTCAGTGACTTCTTTCTGTATACGGATAATAGACACTTAGGTTATTTTATGTTCAAATCCAAGTTTAAAGGAAGCTTGGGGAATTCAGTGACCCAACAGTACTTAAAGGAAAAGAAATAGAATAACATCCGACATAAGTCCAACATAATCCAAAATAATCCAAATGGTAGGGAAACTAGGGTGTAGGTCTCTAAGCTCCTACTCTTATCACTTGAACCCAGCATCCCGCTTATTACCTACCGCATGGAAAAGAACGCGGCTGAGCCTAAAAAGCTCAGTGAACAGATATAAACAAAGCAAAGTAGTAAGCAAACGAAAGAAGAAGATCATAAGATGGCATAATGTATCACAAATCATAATAGAACGAAGCAACATAAAGATATCAACATAATCATAATCATAGGGAAAGGTAAAGAGCACGTATCAACAAAGAAGCGTCCAAACAAGGTACTTGAATAGACAAACGCACCCTATGCTTATTTCTATAAACCAAACGTGCCCTCTTAATTTCAAAACCAAACGTGACCTTCTTGATATTAAAACCAAACGTACCCTCATATCCAAAACAAACACCCCTCATTAATTACCAACAAACACACCCTTGTTTAAAAACCCTAGTCAACCCAAAATAAGCAAGACCCCCCCTGATTCTTTTTTATTCGAACAAAACCAACACCATTTAAACTATTCTCGTTAATATATATTCGACACAAAACAACATATTAGATCACGTAGGTTCTCATTCGCATGCATAAATTAATACCCAAAGCCCATGCACAAATAGATGTATCGATTATAATTTATGTGGGGTGTCATATTGTGATTTCATGTGACCCATTTTTCGTACGACATATATATATATATATATATATATATATATATATATATATATATATATATATATATATATATATATATATATATATATATATATATATATATATATATCGATTTATAAATATGTAGCCAATATGTTTTTGTGCGTCTAGATCATACAAGGATTGAAAGAAAATGATATGGAACAAGGAAACAATACCCTTGTGTCGAGTGGATGGAACAGAGCACCAACAGAAAACAATCGAGCAAACCAAAACCTCCCACCTTATACTCGTTCACAGTGACCAATGGGAACCAAAAGGTCTTTAATCCTAGCCTTGGTATGTTGTCAAGTGGGACAGGAAGAAAGAAAGAAAACATCCGCTACTTTTGATGCCCTAGGGTTTTTGTTTGTGGCGTTATTTTACGGGTCTTCGGATTATTCGCAAATAGTTAATGTTTTGATTTTTGGGTCGTTACACTCTCATTCGGGATCTCAGCAAAAATATATTTATGGGAGATTAGATTATTGTTTCGGGTGTTAACCATATTAAGAGATCACAATGTGGGAATCCTCGTTCTTTGAATTCTGCAAACAATAGGTAAATGCGACTTAGAATTGAAAAGCACACCAATGTAGGTTAGCTAAATCAGTTAATGGGATATAATTAGATGCTTCAGCAGTTTAGTTAGTATAAAATTTACATATCATAAAATGTTTAGCCAAAAGTAATTAAAATAACATCATCACTATGTTACCATTAATTACACAAATCATAACATTTAACAGATCCGCACTCTTAAATTTAATGTATGTGACAAAAGGATGAGTCCATTTTAGAAATCTATCTATGTATTCTAATAAAATAGAGTTTGTACCACCCACTGAAGCACCCTATGCAATAAATTATCTGACGTGTCTTGAAGGAGAGACCATCAATATTTTGGGAATGTACTACCTCACTTCTCAGCAAGGAAAATTCTTCAATACGCTTCGTCTTTGTCATTCAAATTCAAATCAGGCAGTTTCAATTCGTCAATTAATGACATCGCATTCAAAAAAGCATCCAAAAATAAGTTAAAATTTTTTGTTTATAACTTTGATTCAGTTATTATCATCAACCCTAACAACTTGACTGGATGCCAGTTTTCTTGCGGCTAGCCATACTATAAAATTGGGTTTGATCTTGATACCAGTGAAATTCTATTGTGGGTTTAGATCTTAATCATACACGTTGCATAATTTGTAAGTTTTTTTGTTATTTGGTTTCTTTTATGTTTTCCTTTGATTATCTTCAATTTAATTACGTTTTATCAAAACTCTAAAAAAAAGTGGGGAAAATCACGTTGATGAGTTTCTTACTTGAATCTCTTTCCTATATCATACTTTTATATTTGTTATGATTTATGTTACGTTTTTTATGCTTTTTCACTACTATTTAATTTTTTGTATATGGTTTTTTTATACCTAGCACGTATATCATTAACTTATTTTGCAACATGACCTGTTTGATGAAATGCTTGATGTGCTTGATGAACATCAACATTAGATTTTGCTATACATGAGGTATTTTTTATAATATTGTTAGATATATGTTGAAGCTTTTGAAGTGAGACAAAATGTGCCAAAAGTTTGTTTTTAGGCCTAATAAATCTACTTGGCTCATAATAATCGATGCATAAAAGGTATGATTTGACTATATCCATGGTTCTCTTATTGTTAATTTTGATTTAACTCAGTCGCATTGTGCGTTAAGAATGACTATGAAAGGACTGGTCATCCCCGTATTATTATTAGATAGTTGCCTTTTTTATTAATTATTTTGCATTGTGTAAGCGCCTGTTTGGGACGAGACACGGTAAGTTGCATTGTGTAGATATCGTTCTTCCAATACTTATTAGATAGTTGTCATTCTTATCAATTAAGTTTTATGTAAGCGCATGTTTCTCAAAATGTTTTTTGTTTTCTTACAGTTGGAAGCCGCTGCAATGAACTTAGTTGCTTTAACAAATATCTTTAACAAACTTTTGTGTAAGCACAGACATCATTTTCGTAGTATTTATGTATACATTTTTTTTAATTATTATTTACATTTTTTTAAGCTTATGCTTTTATATCTATCTCGGTTTGTTAGGGTTCATGAGATCATCCGGAGGGACAGTGAGAAATATCCAACAACTTATCCAAACCCTATACTCGCCAAGCTCCTGATCGGCTAGGTTTGTTTTATGCTTTAACGAATGCCTTTCACAAATGTTTTACAAAAATACATCAAAACATCTCTTCAGGTGAACGTAAAACTGGTCAAACAAACAGGAATGCTTCGGTTTATGGCGTTATATTTGTTGGGGCACGAGAGAAAATCAAAAGAAGACTAAAAGAAGAGGGTCATATTTTCGATGATGAACTTCTGTTTAGAGGCTGTTGGGGAGATATTTAAGCTGCATGAGGTACCATGTGTTGGCTTGGTGATTTTGCAAAGGTATTTATCTATTTTATAATGAAAGAAACATATATCCTCACAAGTTTCTTTAAGATACTTGGTGGCAAAACAAGCACTCTAATACTGTATGAGTGAATCTAATCCTAGAACTCCTCCCTCCTCTTTTATGTCATTCTCTAAACAAGCTTGGATTGGGTCAATCAATATGCTCATGCAATGGTAGAAATGGCAAAATGGGCAGTCTATTTTTTCAAGTTTATTACTTGCATGACTAACTTGTTAATTATGATTACAAATGAAAAATATAGATAACATCCTACATCTTTCACTTTAAGCATTAAAAAGGTTGTATGCTCTAAACAGTAGATCTTGGACAACGCTCATTGTTCCCATTTCAGTTATAACTTTTGATTTGACTCGTTTGATATAAAACAAATCTGAAATCTACCTATTCATAAGATCAAGTCTATTATAAACCTGACACATGATTCTGGTATGCCAAATAGGACATCTTACCGCACTTGTGATGTTTAAAGCTTCGGGGTTGTTCTTTTAGAGTTATTAACAGGAAGGGGGTCGGTCGCCAAGACAAGACCATCAACATGATAAAAATTTGGTGGAATGCGCTCTACCCAAACTAAAAGACAAAAAAAAATTGTTACTAATCATCGACCCAAGACTAAATCAATACTCCAAGAGATCAGTTATTGTGTGTAGCAGTTACAGTAAAGTGGACAGAATTGTTACTAATTATCGACCCAATATTAGAAGATCAATACCACTTTACTGTAACTAGTGTAGCATGTTAAGTTAGACGTGTCGATGGTATGGACGTAAAGCTAATAAGTTACATGTATGGAATTCTTTTACCTATGACCTAATCTTGCAAGTCTAAGAAAAAAAATCAGAAAAACAGTAAGTTCCCTTTTTCTCTTATAGTCATGACTTCATCATGTGTTTTCTCACTTTCCTACCTGGTCAAATAGTATTCAAAAGCGCATCTCTACAAAAAATTGTAACTGATAGTAATGTTCAAATTAAGGTAATCTTATTCAAATATTGATAGTAATGTTATCTTTCTGTTATGCAGCAAGTGAATGAGGTGGCCCCAAGCTTTAGGAGGATATTAACTTCAAGGTTAAGAAGACTTTTGCAACAAGAGAAACTTGAAAAGGTGATTTTGTTATATGCTTTTGTCTAACACTTAATGGGACGCAAAGCATGCTATGAAACTCTTGATCATTTATATGAGTTGTTTAATAAGAGGGCATTCATTAGAAGGTGTAAACTTAGTTTTTATGCAATATTTATGAGAGGTTTCAAAACGAAAAATGTTGCAACTTTTATGGGAATGGGGAATAAATCTTACATTTTGGCACACGCTAGTAATTAAGTTGTCAATAAATGTAAAACTCAGAGGTAACATTTTGACCCCGATTACATAGAAATGGGTCGATTTGAGTTAAGTTTTATCTCTAACGGGTAAAATACTAGCACCAATAGTCTTCCCATATATTTCTCTTTGGACATGGATACCTTTTATTTATATTGACAAGGATCAGCTTTATGTAAGTTATTAGGTCTAAACCTTCTAACCAAAAGATCCGGCCTAGGCTATCTCCGATCAACTGTCATCTTGGTGAAACTTTAGAAGAAGTGACGGTTGTGGTTCCATACAAAGTTGCTGAGGCAGATAACAAGTCATTTGTTGTAGCAGAAGATGTTGATGCAAATAACGTCTTAAAACGTTATTCTCATCCCTCAATAACTCTACGTTTTGATGATAACAAAATGTGAAAACATTTTACGTAAAAATCAATGCAAACAAGTTTTTAGTCAAAATATCCGACTTCTACGTAAATCACTCTAGGTATGAATAAACAAATTGACAACTTGACAAATGTCAAAGAAGTGAATTTGTGTCTTTAAACCTTACATTTTCAATGTGATAAAACATTGTTTTCAAAATTTCACCTTACAAATTTGTTTTGAATAATTAAGAAATGTTTTATTTGGGAAAATCATTTTAAAAATCCCAAAAGCTATATTCCCCCAAATAGGCTCCTAACTTCCCCAAATAAACTTTCACCACTAAAAACAAAAATGGGAGCATTTTTTCTGGTACGATACCATGAAATTTAGTGGTACCGTGTGACAATTAGTGGTTCCGTGTACCTATAACGGGCAAATTCTCATTTCCTATAAATACCACCTCATTTCCCAGATTTCACTCATCCTTTCTCACACAAAACTTTCTGAGTTGAATACTTCTTTCACACCTACATTTCATTGATCATTAGTTAGTTTTCTTTTGTTTAAATAGTCAAGAGAAGAACACAAAGTATCAAGAAGATACAAGGTGTTAGAGTCTTTGTGTAGTGCACTTGCATTACTTGTTGTTTACTTGATTGTATCTTGGTATACATCAAGTGTTATTGTATTGTTGTGTTATCTTGTGTGTTGATCATAGTGATCTTATTGAGATCTCGGTGATCTCTTGAAGTTAGAGTGATAGTGTGTTGATCAAGTGGATCAAGAGTAAAGTGTGAATATCATGTGATAAGTAAGGAACGTGTAGATCGTGTAAGAAGTTAGGATCGTGTGGATCGTGGTTTATTGGTACTAGCTAAGATTAGTACTCTACATTTAGCTTAGTGTTAGAAAATAACATAAGCGACGTTATACAGTTTTCTCCGCCTGAAGGGAGCTTTGTTGATATAGTGCTTAGAACTCTCGAGTTGGGTACTCGGGGAGTGGAGTATGGCGAAGAAGAGCTTCGTTACCGAACCACTATAAATCTCGTTGTCTTGGTTTGATCCTTCCATCTCTTTTCTTTACATATATTAATTACTTGTGCTAGTATAGTATAGTATTCATATTGGTGTTGATTGCTTTCATATACACTAAGAATCTAAGTTTTTATCAAAGTAAATTTTTATAACCAAAGGAAAACAATTCGGTAAACTATTCAACCCCCCTTCTAGTTTCCCACAATTGGTATCAGAAGCCACGTCAGGCAAGATTTAAAAGTAACATGTATTTTAAAACTTGAATCGATCAATGGATTTCGACAAATATCAAGAAGGGCAATCTATGCAAAGACCACCACTTTTTGAAACCGATTGTTTCATTTATTGGAAAACAAGATTCGAAACGTATGTGAAATCAAAAGACATTGATCTTTGGCATGTTATTACCGATGGTGATTTTAAACCTATTGAAAAAGATCTTATAACCAAAAAGGATCAAATTATTCCTTATGATCAACAAAGTGATAATCTTGAAAGAAAACTAGCCAAAAATGATGAGGCTAAAATGGTAATTTATAATGCTTTGCTGTAAAAGGAATTTGAAAGAGTTTTTATGTGCAATATGGCAAAAGAAATTTGGAAAACTTTGTTAGTCACCCATCAAGGTAATAATCAAGTAAAAGAGAACAAGATTGATCTCCTTGTTCAACAATATGAACAATTTTCCATTCCGGAAGATGAAACCATAGATAGTGATTTTGCTAGATTTAATACTATTATTACTAGTCTTAAAGCTCATGTTTCGACACTGAAGATCAAGAGTATGCTTTAGCGGTTAGAGACTTTAAGAAGTTCTTTAGAAGAAATGGTAGATTTATTAGACAACCTCGTGACGAGAAGAAGTCATTCTCAAAGAACCGAGATGATAAGAAAGGAAAAAGTGATAGGAAGTGCTTCAAATGCGGAGACCCTAATCACCTCATTGGAGAATGTCCTAAAGCACCTAGAAACAACAACCAAAGAGCTTTCATAGGAGGTTCTTGGAGTGATAGTGATGGAGATGAGGAGAAGAAGCCCTTCGACGAAACATGTCTTATGGCTTAAGCTTCAAATGAGGTACACCCCAAATTCTTTTATTATAGTGATGATAATTCGTCTACAAATGATAACATGCTATATGACGAATATAATAAATTATGTGAAGTAAGCTCTAAAGTTATAACTAGAAACAAAACATTAAAGGCAACGTTGCATAAACTAGAAAAGGAAATTTTAGAACTGAAAGATCAAGTAAAAAGACTTGATAAAGGAAAAGTAATTGATGTTGAATGCGAGTCGTGTCACAACCTTAAGTTAGAAAATGTACAACTTAAGAAAGGTGCGTTAAAAATAATCAAATTTGAAAAAGAGGCTAAAAGGATTGACAATAAGGTAATTAACACAAAATGTAGCGACAATGCGGATCTAAGTGTTGACGAAGCTTCAACAGGTAAAACAAAACAAGTAAAACTTAGTAAACCTATAAGTTCTGTAGATGCAGTGGACGACACCACTAAAGCTAGTGGTACCATGGTACCGTGTGGTGAAAAAGACAGAACAGAATCGAATTTGAAAAATAATTTAAGTCCTAAATCAAATTATAAAGTAATTAACAAAGTTGAAATACCCTTGGTTAGTAAAAAGGAAGTCATAAGCATTTATAAACCTTTGTCAACACCCGGCCTTGGCTTTGTAAAACCCAACACTAGACAAAAGACTCCTCCACCTAGAAAAATCAATACTCCTGAACCTCGGTCAAAGACTCCTCAACTGAGAAGTAATTTTAGAAGACAAAGTTATTCAAATAATCCAACAACTTGGAATAACTTTCATCAACAAAGTTACTTGCCATCGGAAATTTGTCCTCCATTCTAACATCCTAGTCAAATGCAACTAATGCATATGATGTTTAACACTAACAACTTTGGACCCATGAGATATTGGGGACCAAATGTTTGAATTTTTATCTTATTTAATAGATATGCTTGGGAATCAACTTGGAGCCTAACAAATGGGTTAAAGATATTGGATGCACAAACCACATGACGGGTAACCAAAGTCTATTCTCATCATACAAAGCTTACAATGGAGGTAATGTTACTTTCGGTAGCAAACTTAAAGGGAACATAATTGTCAAAGGTATGATTACTAAAGACTCCCTTACTATTAAAAATGTTGAGCATGTAGATAACTTAGGATTTAATTTGCTTAGTATTAGTCAAATGGTTGACAACAAGCGTAGAGTTATCTTCTCCGAAGAAGGTAGTGAGATCACTAAATATGGCAAGACCATAGGCAAAGGAGTTAGGAAAAACGGCCTATTTGTTAAGAAAATAGGAAATACGCCTCAGGATAAGATTTGCCTAGCAACCATAGATGATAATTCCACATTATGGCATAGGAGACTAGGTCATGCCAATATGCGATTAATACAATCATTGGCTTCAAAAGAACTTGTTAGAAACCTTCCTAAGCTTAAGTTTGATAAACACTTTTGTGATGCTTGTAAAGATGGAAAACCAGCTCATTCTAGTCACAAAGCCAAGAATATGGTCTCAACAACTAGATGCCTAGAACTTCTTCACATGGACTTATTTGGTCCATCCGCCGTACGAAGCTACGGAGGAAATTACTACACTTTAGTAATAGTGGATGATTATTCTAGATATACTTGGACTAGGTTTCTTAAGAATAAAACACAAGCTTTCGATGAATTCGAAATCTTTAGCAAAAAGGTCCAAAATCAATTAGATTGTAAGATAGTATCTATTAGAACGGATCATGAATTTGACAATGAAGTGAAATTTGGAGTATATTGTGATGCTAATGGTATTACACACAATTTCTCAGCTCCACGCACTCCAAAATCAAATGGCGTAGTTGAGCGGAAAAATCATACTCTACAAGAGATGAGTAGAATGATGCTCAATGAGAAATCCAATCCGCAAAAGTTTTGGTGCAATGCTGTAGATACCTCGACTTATATTCTTAATAGGATATTGATTAGACCTATATTAGGTAAAACACCATACGAAATTTTAAAAGGTAGAAAACCCACATTATACTACTTTAGAGTGTTTGGAAGCAAGTGCTTCATTCTAAACACTAAAGACTACCTTATCAAGTTTGATCCAAAGTCTTATGAAGGTGTCTTCCTAGGTTACTCCCAAAATAGTAAAGCCTACATAGTCCTAAATAAGGAGACAATGAAAGTCGAAGAATCACTCAATGTGACATTTGATGAAAGCCTTTCTCCGATGAAAACATCACCCTTGGTGGATGATGATCTAGATGAGGAAGAAGCCGCTAAGGTCAATAGCAAGAAACATATAGAAAATGACATTGAGGATGAAATAGTTGAAGTTGACGAAGTAGTCAATATTAAGGAATCCAAAAACCATCCAATAGAAAATGTTATAGGAAATCTAAATCAAAGAACCCTTAGGTCACAAGTACAAAACAAAAGTAACTTCTTTTGTTTTATATCCACAGTAGAACCAAAGATTTTTGGTGAAGCAATTAAAGATGAAAGCTGGGTAGTTGCCATGCAAGAAGAGTTAAACCAATTCACCACAAATCAAGTTTGGGATTTAGTACCTCCTCCTGAGAACCAAACCATCATAGGAACTAAGTGGATGTTTAGAAATAAACTCGACGAGAATGGCATCGTAACTAGGAATAAGGCTAGATTAGTAGCACAAGGCTACAATCAACAAGAGGGAATAGATTACAATGAAACATATGCACCCGTAGCTAGATTGGAATCTATTAGAATACTCCTTGCCCATGCTTGCGCCTTAGACTTTAAATTATACCAAATGAACGTCAAAAGTGCATTCCTAAATGGTATTATCAACGAGGAAGTAAACGTAGCACAACCTCCAGGATTCGTTGATTTTGAAAAACCGAATCATGGTTATAGACTCAAGAAAGCACTCTATGGTCTTAAACAAGCTCCTAAAGCTTGGCATGATAGACTAAGGGCATTTTTGATTAAACATGAATATACCATAGGAATTGTTGATAATACACTCTTCACGAAGAAACGTTATCTCATCATTGTTCAAATATATGTCAACGACATTATATTCGGCTCAACTTGTCCTGAATTATGTGATGATTTCTCTAAGATCATGCGTGACGAGTTGGAGATGAGCATGATGGGGGAATTAAATTTCTTCCCTGATCTACAAATAAAACAAATGGAAGATGGTATATTCTTTAATCAATCTAAGTATATTAAAGAGATGCTTAAGAAATTTGGTCTAGAAGAGTCTAAGCCCATGAAAACCCCCATGTCTACAAAAACAAAACTCACGAAAGATGAAGAGGGTGAGTCCGTAGATAACACTAAGTACAGGGGTATGATAGGTAGTTTATTATACTTAACGGCAAGTAGGCCCGATATCATGTTTAGTGTCTGCCTTTGTGCCCGCTCCCAAGAGGATCCCAAAACCTCTCATCTTGAAGCGGTTAAACGCATCTTTCGATATGTTAAAGGCACTATACACTTGGGATTGTACTATCCTAAGAGGACCGGCGTAGAAATTATTGTTTATGCCGACTCTGATCATGCGGGAGATTATGTGGATAAAAAAAAGTATGAGTAGCGTTTGTACCTTCATGGGTTGTTGTCTAACTTCTTGGTTCTCCAAGAAACAAATGACTCTTGCTATCTCCACAACCAAAGCTGAATACATAAGCCACGAAAAGGTATGTCAACAAGCACTATGGATGAAGCAAGCTCTTATCGACTATGATATTCGTTTAGATAACATCCCTATAATGTGCGGCAACAAAGGTCCATCGACTTAAGCAAGAATCCCATTCAACACTCTCGTACTTAACACATCGAAATTCGCCATCACTTCCTCCGCGATAACGTCCAAAAAGGAAACATTTCTATTGAGAAAGTTCCTTCCCAAGACAACATCACCGACATCTTAACCAAACCTCTCAAACAAGAATCCTTTAACTATCTTCGTCTAGGGCTAGGAATGATGGAACACATGTCTTAAACCCCATCGCATGACTATTTAAATATTTCATTCGAAATATAAAGGTCATCCTTCGTATCCCTCTAATGACTATTTATGTATTTCCTCGGAAATTATGAAGTCCTCTCGTATTATCTAGTTTAGCTTAGTCTATCTCTCATTAGAAGAATTTATTAGGTATAAATTCTTTCCTCGTGTCATAATGTCTCTCCTTATCAAGGAGACTTGTTGGTCAAAGATCAATATGGGATGAAACTTCATCCAAGTAGACCACGGCACCACTAAAGTGGACACGGCACCACTAAATTTAGTGGTACCGTGGTACCGTGTGTCTGACATTGGTCGTATATCAGTCCTCTTTCCCTCACAATTCACATTTAAACTTTCCCAACTTCCTCCATTGCTGTCAAAGTCGAACTTCACAACCCAAAACTCAATTACACCATCTCAAAATCATATTAGAGACATTTTTCTTCAAGGAAATCAACCACTACTAATTTATTATCATCAATTGTAAGTTATTTCACTTTAATCTTTCTTAGATCTTGAGTCTAGGGTTATTCTTACACAAAAATTGGAATTGGGGATCTCTTAAAAATTAATTAGTCTTTAGAAATCTAAGATTATAATCTTTTAATGTTTAATAATTTTGATCTCCCCAACATAGAATCACATTTAGAAGATTAGATTAGGAATTACACATAAACTATTCAAACTGAAAACCCAATTCCATAATTTCAAAACTTCACAAATCTAGGATCATGAAATATCATTTTTGTGCATTGTTGATTCAAATTCAAAACGTTTTCTCATGCATACATGATCTCATGAATATTAATCGAATTACATAACTAATATGTACTGATGTGATGTGGATTGTTACGCAAAATTTTTACTTCTCAAGGGATCTTAAGAAGCTTACAATCCCCTCCAGGCAAGTGTACCTGACCGATGTAGTATAGCGTAGTGGTAAGTACTAGGGGATTGATCGTTCTCCACAGGGAATAGTGTTCGTTAGGATTGAAAATGATCTAAACTAGGTATAGAGGTGAGGGATGATTCTTTTTGTATTTTTCTTTATTTTTAATGGAAAGCAAGTAAAATCTCGGTTTTGAAGGAGTGAGCGGAATTAGTTGCTAGTCAACTAACCTAAATACTACAAATGCAATAAAAATAAAATAACAAGAAAATAAATATGTGTGAGACTTCTAATATGGAGACAAACATGTTTACTTAGGTTTCACTACTCCCTAGCTATCTTTCATTTATTGATTAGTTTGTTACAATTGCGTGGATGACGGGTTGTATTCCTCAATACCATTCATGAGGGTGTGTACGTCCTTCCCCAACTCTATAAGATCCTATATCTTCCTATGACGATAGGTTAAGTATCCTATCATGGCCTCATTAATAATCTCTTATGCATTAAACACAACCAATTAATCGTAGTACACATCCGATTCATGTTTCTTAAGACGTCAAGCAAGTTACCAATAGGAAATTAGCCATTTTTCTTAAGCCTAACATTGATATCATTCATCCAACAACAATTAATAACAAACCATCAATCAATAATCAATAACTAGGTTTCATTACATCTAAGCAAGCACAAACAAACTGTTGGGATTTATACTTGAGTTGATATTGACAAAATATGAAAGATAAAGGACTTATGATGACAAAGTGAAGAATGCAAAAGACAAGGGACTTTCTTTGCAAAGAAGTTATTTCAATATAGTCCTTCGTAGTATTTTGTAACCCTAGTTCTCTATTATATAAATAGAATACAGGGAATAGGTTATTTGTACATACAAGATGTAAACCAGTAAAGGTGTGTGTGTGTGTCTAGGCGTAGTCTTATTGTAGACACCTAGATTAATAGTTGTTAGAGATGATGACGAAGAAACCTTGTTTAGATAATAATGATGTTTGTTTATTCCACTGCGTATCATATTTATTGTCATTGTTATTGTTTAACCCTAGTGCTCAAAACGATCCATGGAGTCTAACAAACTCCACAATTGGCATCAGAGACAGGTTAGCTCGTTACCTAGGGATTCTACAAGGTTTAAAGTTGATGAAAAGTTGTTTTGAAGATGGATCAGATCAGATTTTTGGTATCGTTCTTTTGAGGCAACAAAATTCTTTACGGTAAAATATTAACTTTTCTTCTATTCGTATAAAACTTGTATTGGATTGGCTGATTCAGAAAGAATAACCTCGTACCTAAATTAATCATGGGATCATTGGTCGGTGGTTATCTAAATTAAATTCATTGAGATTGGGATACATACGAATAAATAAAATTGTTAAGTATTCATGATGTTGTCGGGTAGTACATGATGATCTCAAGCAACAGGAATTATTGAATTATACATCTTGTACTAGGAATATGAAATTGGTCTAATTCAGATCATGGGGTCAGAAGTTATATTAGTAATATTGTGGGTCGATTTAATGGTTATACGAGGAATGAAGGTAAATCATTGTTTCGTCGACAATTGCATGTAAATTGGTGGATCTATATACCCTACGGTTCTATATTGATTTATGACAATTAGAGGGTTATTATTCAGGTTTGTCGACTAGTGCTTGGGATTTATCTTCGTTATTTTGAGCAGCTGTTGTATTGTTTTTTCTTGCTTGTGATTGGTGCTAATATTATCATGGGATGGTGCAGTTTTTAATCAGTATATTTACGAGGGTTATAGTTTATTTCATGATTCATATAATTAACCTCGTACAACCTATGGGTCAGAGACATCAATTGATTGGTTAACACGATCAAAGAATGTATATTAAAGAGGTTATACGTTTCCACTGTTACGAGTTAAAAAGTTCCCACTGCTCGCTCTACGTTTCCACTGATGCTTCAATCTTTTCCACTGCTGGCTTTAATGGTTTGTACTGACCTTTATATCACTCCACTTGATACTGCTGGTCCATAAAGCTGCTGAATGACGTTTGTGCTATTGATCTGTCGTTTTATCCATGTTAACTCGTGGAAAGAAGTTAAGCAGGTGGGTCGGTTCTCCATGATTTCTTTTATTGGCTGATGTGCATTACATAGGTATTTGGTTTTATTGGCATGCAATACAAGAAGTGAGGGGAAGACATGGTAGTCACAAAGGAGCAGCTTGTGTAGATATTAATTATGTTACTTGATTCACTGATTGGTTGGTTGGTTCTTAATAAACCTTGTACTCAGATATTCATTAGATGGTTTTAATATTATCATGTGGATCAAGAATCTCAATTAGTTCAAGTTTACTGTTGTTATTTTATGCAAGGTGGAAGGCAATATTAATAGAGTTCGTTGTAAAGTGACATGAGATATACAAAGTGAGGGGAAGCGTATATATCGTCAAATGTCAATTTGGAACAGGATGGTTCCAACACACACGGGGAAGCCACACACGAGAAGAGAGATGATTTTTGGTTTTTGATTTATTGGTGCTTAAACAGATTTAAAGGCTCGTTCTCATTGGTTTAAATTGATTACGAAGAAAGGTTTTTATCACCTATTTGAAGTTGAAGTGGAATTTTTTGAGGTTGTGTTCTTATCATATCTCAAAGTGGGTGTAACACTTTGAAGATAACTTGTTCACGAAGACTTGTCCAAATCTAGTTTTCATAGGTCAAGGGGTGGATGGATGAAGACCTAGCTAACTATCACTTAAAGGAGTTACATTGTAGTGCTCAATGTCTCATTTAAGAAGAGGATTTTGTCAAGAGATTGCGGTCTACTTATATAGTGGTCGTATAAGTTCGGAGTCACGTGGATAGTGCAAGACATAAGACGCAAGTTTGGGTTATTCTACTTCATCATCAAGCTGGTAATACTTAGTTTTCTTCATCAGTAATCATTACATAGAGCCTACATTCAAGAGATGGTTAGCATATGGATTTCAGGGGAAGCTTATTGAATAAATGTTTAACCATCTACATGCATCATTCAAGGTGAAGGTTTTCATGATTATTCGTTGGTATTCTTACTGATGATTTGGGATTTTTATGACTTGAGTTCATTTAATAAGTAAGCGTTTTGGCGTTCTTAATGGTGGGTAATTCAAGACATTAAAGGACTAAATTGGAAGTATGGTACTGGTTGGTGATTATGAAGATCAAGGTTTTTCTACTGCTAGTTTGTATTACTACTGCTGGTTTTGATTTCTATTGTTTCAAGTCCATTTTTAGATGCGGAAAACTTAATGGTGGGCGACTTTGAAACATTGGAAAGATGGATTGGATGTGTAATATTGATTCGTGGTTGTGATGATCAAGGTTGCTTACATTTGTCCCCTAGTTGATGATGACAAAAAGGGGAAGAAGATTTACTTAGAAGCTGCAACTTGAAGAGCCCTGGTGATATAGCATTGTTTAAGGGGAAGTTCGTTATCTTTCATACATAATAAGTTTAAGGGAAGTTCATGCTTACTTGGTTTTGTCATATCAACTAGGGGAATATTGTTGGGATTTATACTTGAGTTGATATTGACAAAATATAAAAGATAAAGGACTTATGATGACAAAGTGAAGAATGCAAAAGACAAGGGACTTGCTTTGCAAAGAAGTAATTTCAATATAGTCTTTCGTAGTATTTTGTAACCCTAGTTCTCTATTATATAAAGAGAATACAGGGAATATGTTATTTGTACGTACAATATGTAAACCAGTAAAGGGGTGTGTGTGTGTGTCTAGGCGTAGTCTTATTGTAGACGCCTAGATTAATAGTTGTTAGAGATGATGACGAAGAAACCTTGTTTCAATAATAATGATGTTTGTTTATTCCGCTGCGTATCATATTTATTGTCATTGTTATTGTTTAACCCTAGTGCTCAAAATGATCCATGGAGTCTAACAAACTCTACACAAACCTAGCCTAGCATGTTAATGTAAAGACAAGCATAAGATAGAATCAAACAACACATAGACATATTGAATGATTAATGGAAGAATTATCTTTAATTAAGCATGGATGAAGTAAGGGTAAAAAAACCCTTACAAAGAGTGTAAAATTCGACCTAGGGTTTATCCCTAACTTCTCCCAAAAGTTCTCCATAAAGTTCCACACATAATGAATGAAAATTAGAAAAGTATATATAGATTTCACAACTTGACGGCGTCACGTTATAGCCCTTGACGCCGTCAACTCGCCGCCAAACAAACTCTCGGATTGCCTAGATCCATTTTTGACGCCGTCACCTTATAAAGTCTTCTGGGCCGTCTCCTTTTACTCCACACGTGATGGCCTAGGCGTCACAAAGGGTGATGCCGTCACTCTTTAACCTCCAAATTTTTTCTGGCGCATCTCGTGTAAACTTCATATCCACTTCTTTGTCAACAAATGACGCTGTCACCTATTAAGGCATGACGCCGTCAGGTACTTTTTCCAGCATAATTTGAGACTTTGTCGTATTCTTCACTTTTTCGCTCCAAAAACGTCCAAAATGCTTCCTTTTCCAGAATTCCTCTCAAAAGTACCTAAATGACAAAAGGAACGATTTAAGGCAATATTTGATCATATAATCATGATTTAAGGCTTAAATGACCCCTTAAAAGCATAACACTCTTCGTCTCATCATGTACTATTCGAAATATTCAATTGAGCAAAAGCAAAATTAGGAGTGTTTGGGTAATCTTATTAAGTTTATTTTAGATTCAAGATTATCGCACCTCTACATAGTCTGAATATAGGCACACACTAGGCACATATCTTCATAATAAATACCCTCGATGATTAAAAATAATTTATCTTTTATAGGTTCCAAACATGTCTCATCTCTATGATTTTGATCACCTCACAACGGACACATACATTCCCGATATCTCTCGTGAACCCACTACACTCGGAAACTACATTCGTGCCTATGTCAATCTTGAAACCCGTCGGTTTCATTAAGGTTGAGTTGTTGATCCTTCCCTAATCTATGATAGGGATATCAAGATGTCATTTAGAGCTATAGGTTTCGATTGCTTACTACACATTAACGAGCTCATTTGTCCTCGCTTTATGTTAGAATTGTTTCGACAAGTTGAACTCGTACGTAACAAGGATCAATCTTTGTCACTTTGGTTTTGGATTCGCAACTTCAAGCTTGTCCTTACTCTTGAGCAATTTGCTCAAATTCTTCGAATTCCCAATCATGGGCAATGTGCTGATGAGGCGAAAAATGAACAGTTTTTAGCGGGGTCATTTAAGCCGGAATTGGAATTTATTTCGATCAAATATTGCCCTAAATCGTTCCTTTTATGATTTTAGGTACTTTGGGAGTGAATTCTAGAAAAGGAAGCATTTTGGACGTTTTTGGAGCATAAAAGTGAAGAAAACGGCAAAGACTTAATTTTCCTTGCTGGGAACAGTACCTGACGGCGTCAAGAAGAATTTTATGACGGAATCAGGAGCAAAATGGATGACGGCCCAGAGAAAATGTGACAGCGTCAAAATTAGGGCGTCAAGAGTTAATTTGGTGACGGCCTGAAGCAAGATTTCACATGACGGCGTCAGATCTAGATCTAGGCAGTCCGAGAACTTTATTGGCGGCTAGATGACGGCGTCAGAATTTTACTCTTGACGCCGTCACCTCACAAAATCTATATATACTTTTCTATTTTTCATTCATTAGAATAGGAACTTGTGTGGAGAATTCTAGGGCCGAACCTAATAAACCCTAGGTCGTTTGTAACAGTATTTTCAAGGGTTTTCACCCCTTGAAACCCTTCATGTTCAATTGAGATAAGTTTTCTTTCAATTCATTCAATATGTCTATGTGTTGTTTGAATATATCTTATGCTTGTCTTGATTTTAACATGCTAGGCTAGATCTTTTATGTGTTTGCTTAGATGTAATGAAACCTAGATGTTGATTATAGGTTGATTGCTTGCTTATAGTTGTAATGGATGAATGATTTCAATGTTAGGCTTAAGAAAACTGGCAGATCTCCATTGTGTAACTTGCTTGAACGTCTTAAGAAACATGAACCGATGTGTACTAGGTTTTTATGGTTGTATTTAATGCATGAGCAAATTCTAGTGATCCCATGTTAGGAGCTTCTTAGCCGGCTCGACATAGGAGTGAAGTAGGAGCTTATAGAATTGGGGAAGTACGTACGCCACCCCATGATTGGTATTAAGGAATATAACCCATCATCCACGCAACTATAACAATTAATTAACCTGTAAAAGATATCTAGGGAGTAGTGAAATCTAAGTAAACACAATTCTCCCATATATTGTTCTCACCA
This sequence comes from Artemisia argyi, assembly GCA_030686995.1. Taxonomy (NCBI): domain Eukaryota; kingdom Viridiplantae; phylum Streptophyta; class Magnoliopsida; order Asterales; family Asteraceae; genus Artemisia; species Artemisia argyi. The sequence goes on along the minus strand of CM060697.1, from coordinate 56,861,296 downwards.
CTAGATAAATTAGTTTATTTTCATTTTTGTTATTTTATTTTGATTGCATCTTTAGTTATTGGGTTAGTTGACTAGCAACTAATTCCGCCCACTCTTCCAAAAACCGAGATTTTAACTTGCTTTTATAAAATATAAAAAATACAAAAAGAATCATCCCTCACCTCTAGACCTAGTTTTTAGGCTTTCTGATCCTAGCGACACTATTCCTGAGTTGAACGATCAATCCCCCGGTACTTGTCACTATACTATACTACAACGATCAGGTACACTGCCTGGTGGGGGTTGTAAGCTTCTCGAGATCCCTCGAGAGGTAAAGCCTGGTGCAATTCCCACGCATCAAGTTTTTGGCGCCGCAGCCCGGGGAATAGTTATTATCTAGGTTAGGATTTCTTTATTAGGTCTACTTGCTAGATTCCTTTCTAGCAAGATTTTATTTTTATTTCTAGGTATTCTTTAGTCTATCTTTTTCTTTGTGCCTTTGTTAGTAAATTAAGTTCATTGACTATTCCGTTCACCATTATGGAGAACGCGAATCCACCAAGTCTGACACTAGAGTTTTACTAGAAAAAATATAATTACACCAGTTTGAATATACCAAGATGGAGGAATGAAATGAGGAGGACAGGATCTTATATTGATTTTATTGAGTACCTTGAGAAAAGAGGCCAAGTGCATAAGACTTTTAAAGAATTCACCTTAGGAGCTCCATCAACCCCTCAAAATGCCTCACTTAGTGAAACCTATGCACCATATGAGCCTTCACCTAGGATAGTTTTGTATGAGCCACCTAGCTGCATGTCATGGTTAGGCACTACCATAATACAAGATGAACACATAGGTAACCTTGATGTGATGGAGGATGTAGCCGAACATGATCACATTGATCAAAAAGAACTAGGTTTTATGATCGATGATGATGAATCTCAAGAAACACATGATGAATCTTTTGGGCAATTTGTATATAGCAGTCAGAATATTGAGGATGATCCTTATGATTCGGATATAGAAGTTGAGATGCCTAGAGAAGCACTTGAGATACTTGGGAAAATGTTAGGGTTAGATTATAATAAAACACATGTTGAGGATATAGGTGACCGTGACACAGGGAATGATGAAGTAAATAACATAAGCTCACTAAGTCCCCCACAAGTCCTACCATCATTTGAGGCACACATACCACCCGTGACTTACCCGGAAGAATTAGAAGAGACTATAGGAGCCCCGATAGAGGTAGAGCCCTTGGACCAAACACACAAGGATATAGGTTTGAATACTTATAATGATAACCTTACTCTTAGTTCTAGGGAAGTTCCTAGTTTTGATGAACCGGATCCTTAACCAAAACCGTTACCTAATCTTCCATCCTTGGATGAAAATTTAGGAATTGAAATAGGTTCCTATCCACCCATCAAACCATGTAGTTCGGGTAGTCTTAGGATAAAGGTAGTGGACTCTAAGCCTTGTAGAGAGGAAGCCAATATAGGAGTGGAAAATGACCTTACATGCTTACATCACCCATTTATGATTGATCGCAAAAGACTTTATGGGTTTAAACCGGGTTTATTAGGTCAAGATGGATTCCCAACTGGGAGTCTCTCGAAGTTGATAGAAGATGATCCCTTTCTAAGAGAAAATCTTAATCCGCCCACTAACCCAATTGAATTAGGTAAGGTTATGATGATAGGAGCACAACCCTTTGAGCATATAATTCATCCACCACTCTTTCCTCACATGGCATATTTCCACCCTAAGGGTGTGTATCGCTACTTCCACCTGCACTTAATCCTAAGTGTAGGGAAAACCTCCCCTATTTCCGTTAAATAAGGGTAGAGTCAGACTCGTAACTCGAACAAAAACAAGCGCTCATTGGGAGGCAAGCCAAGCTTTATTTATTTGTTTGTTTGTTTGTTTGTTTGTTTCCGTATGCATGTTTTATTTTTGTTGTTTGTGGCTCATGTTTGAAAGTAAATTGTGAAAATGCTTTATTTTGTTTTTAACTTCGTCTTAATTGCATATAAAGGTATTTTGAAAAAGATAAGTGTAAGGGAGATCAAAATTTTTTTATAAGAACGAAATTGAGCATGAACCACAACAATATTAAATGAACATGTATATTCGTATTTGTTAGAGTCAAATGCTTGTATCGAGTCATAACGATGTTTTGCAGGATTTTCCAGGAAGTAGGACAAAGTTATTCCAGAAACTTAACATAAGAATTTCTGCAGGTCACTTCTGACGGCGTCAGGAAGAAATTCCTGACGGCGTCACGTGTAAAATTCTGGAAATTTTACCAGTTTTGTTTTTCTAACGGAGTCTTAAAGTTTTTGTTAATTCTTTATTTTTATAATCTCCGGGAAATCTGCAAACATTCATTCCACAAGTATTATATCTTACTTTGCTTTCTAGGATTTGTTAGCATATATAGATTGCCGCCGATTTTACGCGAGGATGCTGATGAGTGCGCAAACACTCATCATTTTTATCGTATTTAAACTGCCAAAACATACAAAAACAATCAAAAAGTAATCAAAATACTTAAATTATCCCAGGGATTGTGTTTTATATGTTTTAAATGCAAAATGAGCAAAAACAAATGAAAAATGATCAAAGTTTGCAATATTGGCAGTTTTAGTCCCCCAAGTTTCAAAATTTGTCAAAAATAGTCCCTATGCATTTATTTTGAAAGAAAAGTCAACCCGAATCCCTAAAAAATCAAAAATTATCAAAAACGGACTTTGGGTGGTAAATTTGGAAAAGTTACATGTTTGGTCCCTGGAGTTTGGAAATTTGCAAATATAGTCCCTGGGAATTTTTGAAAATTAAAAAATTACAAAAATGGTTTTTGGGAATATTAAACTTTGCAACAATGGTCCTTGGTGATACTATGGGGAAAATTACATTTTCAGTCCCTATGTTTTGTGGAAATTCAAATTTGGTCCCTATGTTTATAACTACAATACCATCCGGACCCTTAAATACTTTAAACCCAAAACAAAACCAAACCAAACATAACTCCAAGCCCACTCACACTCCTAGCCCACTCCATCACCACTCCCTCAGCCCATCTCACACCCCAGCCCACATCCACTCAAAATAACACTCACCCCATCCCTTCCCAGTCAACCTAAGTCAACAAAACAACCTCCCCCCTCCAACATGCAAACCTGCTCCCCCCTCCTCCACCTCAGCATCCATACCTCCCCCATTGACTAATAGCAAGACTCCGAGGGGCTTTAATTGCCCATTTTTGCCCACACTCAACCTTCAACCTGACAAAGAAAGAAAAAAAGGCGCCAAAACTTTTTGAAGGGTCAAGATTGAGTGGTGATAATCCAACAGCTCAGAGTTCATGTGGGATTCACTCATTAGGGTTTCAAAACCCTAATGGTCCCCTATTTAAAGAAAAGGAAGCAGCAGGGCAACCAGTAGTGAAATTTAGTTTAATTTTCCATTTTTATAAAATCTCCTTATGTTGTATTGTATTCAAAAAACTTTCAGTTGTTGTGTAGTGTTAAGTTAATGTATTGTGAACAAGTTTTAAGAATTAATTTAAGTATTTGTTCAAGTTTTTCAATGGTTTAATTTTTATATCAAATTCGTACTTATATTGTAATGGTGATCATGGTTGTTATTATGGACCGAATTAGATCACTTAGGCTCCCAGGAAGCTTATAAGAGCTTCTAGTTATCTTAAAATTCGATTTAGTTAACAAAAAATCACAAATCAAAAACTGGTCAACAAAAGTCAAACTGAGAGTCTTGGGTTTGGATTCTGATTCAGATGTGATTTGGGAAGAGAAGCAGCTTTGGAATGTTGGTTTAGATCCTCAGGGAGGAGTTAGGACAAATTGGTTCTCTTGGTTCTTATCTTTGGTGCTCACAGTTCCATTTTATAAGCCTCATACTCATTTCAAGCTTATTTTACATGATCTTAGTTGTTCTTGCTTATTTCTGTGTTGTTTATGTTTGTTTGAAGTAGTTTAGTGATAGTATAAACAAAAGTAGTATAGTTGCTTATTGAAATCAAGAGTTGTTTAGTATTTCAATTTTCAGTTCATTATAGCATTTTGAGGAATTCTGAGTTTTTGTTGTAATTTGTGACATAATTGTGCTTGAATTAGCTTAAGTAATCATAAAACAGATGTTTACATTAGTAGTTTTGGTTTAAACCTTCATTTGCTTTGAAAAAGTCCATCACAATCAAAATAAGGGTGTGTTTGGCACATGTGAGTCCCTGGTGTTCTAGTTGATTTTCTTTGTCAAACTTAGTTTAAACAAGTTACTTTAGCTAATATTAGGTTGAGGAAAACATAAAATCCAGGGTGTGTGTGAAAGAAAGTCAAAATCAAGGTTAAGACCCCTTAATTTGATCAACTGTTGGATCAGTGGGTTCTAAATCCACTCAAATCTTTTCATTAATAGTTGTTATAGCTTCATTTCATGTTAGAATAGCCCAACATATCATTTTCAGTTAGATTAGATCAATCAAAGTCCAACAAAGTCAACCTTGCAAGTTTTACTAAAAAAGTCAAAAGTGCATATTTCAGATTTTTGCAAAAATGGCAAGAATTAATCTGATTTTTGTGTTTGGATCTGAGGTTTGAAATTGTTTGGGTATTTAGTCTATCAGTTTAACTTGTGATTTCCATGCTTTTTATATTTTTGTGATTTTTTCTTTGTGACTAAAATACCCTTGGAATACAGCTGCAGGGCAAGCTTGTGCCCTACTTCAGCTGACCCATCTCATCCACCCAACTTTGGTGGCTGTTTGTGGCTAACCCAGTGGGTCCCACACCTTATATTTGGGTCCTTACAACCCCCCTCCTACCAGGCTTTGAAAGTTGACCAATAGTTTGACCATTAGACCAGTGGACCCCACTTAGATTTGCTCCCCAACTCTGTCCCAAATCTGTCTCAGATTTCATAATAAGCAAGTGCTTATTAGTGTTTTGTGGCTTATTTAAGCTGCTTATTTGGTATAACCTTGCTTAATGTTGTTCAACTAGCTCAGAGAAACCAAAGTTTACCATTGTGGACCCCACCTTCATCCATTTGAGCTTAAATCCCTCCACAGTCAACAAAAGTCAACTGAGTGGACTTATAAGCACTCAAGTGCTTATTTTTGGGTTACATCAAAAGTGTTTTCATAAAAAATTTTAGTTTTTAGTGTATAATCAGTTTGGAAAAAGAAAAAACCAAAGAAACCAACTTTAATTATAGTAAAAGTAAAGTAAAGTAACTCCCAATACCGTCTTCCACGGGTTATGGGTCCCAATACCGTCTTCCACGGTGTATGGGGGAGGTTGAGACGTAGAAAACCATACCCCTACCTAAGGTAGAGAGGTTGCTTCCGGTTCTACCTAAGGTAGAAAAGGACCTCTGGCCGTGATAGCTTCTATTTATTAGAATTAATCATTTTAATTTTCTTTTTAGCTTATTTATAAGCAATATATCATTTTTTATATTTTTATTAATTCTCTTGTAGGTTAAAGTAATTTTAGAAATTTTTCCAGATTTTTCTTTTGTCTTTTAGTGGTTTTTAGAATTAATTCTAGTTTAATTAATTATTAATTAATATTAAGTAATTAAATAGCATAATTATATTTTATTAAGTACAACCTAGTTTTTATAATTTTTCCAGCTTTTATATAAGTTAAAACATTTTTATAAATTTTTTCTAGAATTTATACTGTTCATTTTCTATTTTTTATAATATAATTAGTTTAATTAGAAATTAATTAGTAATTATAATAATAATTAGTAAATTAGTTTAAAAATACATAAAATAAACTTTTTATAATTTTTTAGGATTCCTGTGATGGTTAATTAGATTTGTAAAATTTTTCTTAATTTTCTAAGTCTTTTTAGTATTTTTAATAATTCTAATTAGTTTAATTAGTTAATAAATAGATAATTAGTAATTAATTAATAATAAATAATTAAATAGTGTAAAAATAGTTTTTCTATTTCTTAAAATTTTCTTTATTTATTAGGATTGTAAAAATAATAATTTTACACTTATAACCTTTCCCGTCCTTCAGTTGTACTTTTTGTTTCGTTTGTCAGTGTACGTTTTTAAATTAAAACGTACGTTTTTAGGTTTTAGCTCAAATCTTCTTAATCTCAATACCAGTAATCAATCACATAGCTTTCCTAAGCTATTTAATTTCATAATTCTCAAATAATTCTTATCACAACCCTTTTTCTGTGAATAATCACCCGATCACAAGTACGCTAAAGCACAATCCACACCTCGTCGGGACATAACGACCTGGTGATATCCTTAATTACCCGGAACCATTGGTCCAGGATCTTTGACTTTGTTGACCATTCTTTGGTCAATATAAGTTGACGGTTTAGGATCAATCAGTTGCCTTGTTTGTTTTCTCAGGTTTAACAGGTTATGTATGACAAGAAGATGAATTATATTCTGGAAGGGAAGCTTTTCCTAAAGTCATTAACACTTTTCCTAAAGTGTTAAAACACCAAAAAAATTAAAAACAACAAAACAGATCGTAACGTTTTCTGAATCGGTTTTCTTTTAAGGTGATTCTTAAAGAGAAACGATTTTGGTAAACGAAACGATACAAAAAATATTTTCCAAAAGTTTTTAAACCCATACACAAAACACAAAAACATCCGTCTTTTCTTGAGAATAATAATAATACATAAAAACCAACCGTCGCAAACCAAGACAGAACACCTACTAACTGGGGGTGTGAACATAATAAGTTCCCAAACCAAAGATATAAAACTTGCCTTTGTGTCCCTGTGAGTGGTGTACCTTTCTTAAAGAAGCCACTTGCTTGCGATTATTGGTTTAAGTTCACTGTTGATTTGCCTCGATTTTGTTTTGATTGGTTTTTATCTCTAGTGCATGCGCACTCGTTCTTCAAGGTCCACGAGTCCATTACGTGAGCTTGTTCAGAAACCTAGAAGACCTCGTCGACGTTCAGCACCAACAGTCGGATCTGAGATCCGTACTGTTGCCACACCCACTGTCACCATGGCGGAAGACCGCCCCATGTGCGAGCTTCTCCAAGCACCCATCGAGGGTTACGGAGATGCCATTGTTGTTCCAGCCATCGTGGCTGACAATTTTGAGCTCAAAACTGGGTTACTCAATCTTGTAACCTCAAGTCAATTTTACGGTTTTGAGAGGGACGATCCTCATGCTCACATTCGATGGTTCAATAAAATCACTTCGACCATCAATACAAGAATGTCCCTTGTGAAGCAATAAAACTTCTTCTCTTCCCATTCTCCTTGGAGGGACAAGCCCGGATTTGGCTTGAAAAACAACCTCCTCGATCTATTGAGACATGGGAAGATCTTGTAAAAAATTTGTGAATGAATTCTTCCCACCTTCCAAGACCACGAGTCTTAAGAATGAAATCACCAAGTTCACTCAAAAATATGATGAATCTTTTGGTGAAGCGTGGGATCGTTTCAAAGAATTACTTCGCAAGTGTCCACATCATGGTTTCTCTGAGTTGATGCAACTCGATACTTTTTACAATGGCGTGAGCCAAGCTGATCAGGATTCTCTCAATGCCTCCGCGGGAGGTAATTTCTTGAGTAGAACCACAAAAGAAGCTGTGCAAATCATAGAAAACAAGTCCAAGGTCTGCTCTACACGAAGCAAACCGATTGTTTCTCAAATCAATGCGGGTCCTTCCACTTCTTCTTCTGTGAGTCAATCTAGCACGGATGCTAAGATTGACAAGCTCACTGAAGCGATCCAAGCTTTGGTTCTCGCCCAAACAAAGAAACTTTCATTTCCACAAAATCCTCCCCCTGCTGAGGTTAAAAAAGTGGAAGTCTGTGTGACTTGTGGTGGGCCGCATGCCTACTACAATTGCACAGCTACTGATGGTACTCCATATGAAGCTCATGCTGTAGCTGGGTCCCAAAATCAAGGAGGCAATCAATATCGCCCTCCTATGGACCCTAGCTATCGTCCTCATCATCATTATCCTAGACCTCCTGGTTTTAATCAAAACCAAAATGTCCAAAACCGTGGCCAAAATCAAAACAGAGTGAACCAAGGTTTTCAAAACCAAGGTAACTTCAATCAGGGTCACGGTTTTCACAATCAAAACCAAGGTTTCCAAAATCAAGGCTTCCAACATCAAAATAAAGGAAACTTTAACCGGAACCAAGGTCAGGGTAATTTCAATCCGGGATACTTTCATGGAAACAACAACCCTAATCAGGGTAATTTTCAAAATCAAGGTCCCAATCTGAACAATCGAGCTCCAAATATTCCTAATCCGAATCAAGCCATTGTTCCAACCGGGCCTTCATCTGACGAGTTGTTGAAACAATTCATGAAGTCCCAAGAAGAGTTGAACAAATTGCTGGTCAGCCAGATTTCTGACATCAAGAAGTCTTTAATGATCGACCCTCGGGCTCAGGTACTACTTTACCGAGCAACACGATCGCTAACCCGGGGGGCGATGCTAAGGCGATCACAACACGAAGTGGTGCTTCATATGATGAGCCCGTGATTCCTACTACCTCTTCTTCCTCTCCTCCAAAGGTAGTGGATCGTGAACCTGAGGTGACAAAGGACAAGGTGCAAACTCCTAGCCCACGAAGTACAGCACACGTCCAACCTCAGGTTATTCCTGAAACCAGATGTAAGCCTGGAGTTATCTTTGATTCACCAGAAACTCCAGTGGACAACCCTAAATCCAAAACTTCTATTCCCTATCCATCACGTCTCAGTGAACAAAAGCTCCACGAAAAAGCTAATCACCAAATGGATAAAATTTTCCAAATCTTCCAAGATTTGCATTTTGATATCAGCTTCGCGGATGCTATTCTCTTGATGCCCAAGTTTGCATCGACAATCAAAAATATGTTGAGTAATAAAGAGAAACTCTTTGAGATGGCAAGAACTCCTCTGAATGAGAACTGCTCAGCAGTTCTTTTGAAAAAGCTTCCTGAAAAGCTTGGAGACCCCAGGAAATTCCTCATTCCTTGTACTTTCCCGGGTATGGTTGAATGTTTCGCCTTGGCCGATCTAGGTGCTAGCATTAACCTGATGCCATATTCTGTGTGGAAGAAACTCTCTCTTCCCGAACTTGCTCCCACGTGCATGACTTTAGAGCTTGCCGATCGTTCGATTTCTCGTCCCATTGGCATTGCCGAGGACGTATTCGTTAAAGTGGGGAAGTTCCATTTTCCGGCAGATTTTGTGATTGTTGACTTTGATGCCGATTCTAGGGTCCCTCTCATTCTTGGAAGGGGATTTCTTAGAACTGGGCGAGCTCTTATCGATGTATTTGAGCATGAGATCACATTACGTGTTGGAACGGAAGCCATAACCTTCAACCTAAATCAAACTTCGAGATACTCCTCCAATTGTGACTGTGAATCGGTGAATCAAATTGATGTCATCGATGTTGCTGCTGAGGAGTATGCTCAAGAGATTTTAGGTTTCATTGATGATTCTTCGAGTGAAATCCTCACTCAGTCTTCTCACCCCATCATTGCCAATTCTTCTCCTTCCCTCACTCCGTTTGAGGGAAGTGACTTCATCTTAGAAGAAATTGAGGCCTTTCTCAAAACTGATTCGATTCCCGATGGAATCGATAACCAAGAGATTGACCCCGAGAGGGATATCCTCTTACTTGAGAAATTATTAAATGAAGATCCCTCTCCTCTTCCTGTTCTACCACAAACACTTCATAAAGAGGAGGTCAAAAATGTTGAGAAAACTGATGACTTTCCCGAGGTTGAACTTAAGGACTTGCCGCCTCATCTTGAATATGCATTTCTGGAGGGTGACGATAAATTACCCGTCATAATTGCTAAAGACTTAAGTGTTGAGGAAAAGGCTGCTCTCATAAAGATCTTGAAGTCTCATAAACAAGCAATTGCTTGGCGACTCTTCGACATCAAGGGCATTGACCCTGAATTTTGTACTCACAAGATTTTAATGGAGGACGACTTCAAACCTGCAGTCCAACAACAAAGAAGGGTGAATCCAAAAATTCACGAGGTAATCAAACAAGAGGTTTTAAAACTTCTTGATGCCGGATTGATTTACCCTATCTCGGAAAATCCTTGGGTCAGCCCAATTCATTGTGTTCCAAAAAAGTGTGGCATTACTGTTGTCACTAACAAGGAAAATGAGTTAATTCCAACTCATTTGGTTACGGGATGGCGTGTCTGCATTGACTATCGCAAGTTAAATGACGCCACCCGTAAAGATCATTTTCCTCTGTCCTTTATGGATCAGTTGCTCGAGAGATTAGCGGGGAATGAGTATTATTGCTTCCTCGATGGTTTCTCGGGTTACTTTCAGATTCCCATTGATCCACAAGATCAGGAAAAGACCACTTTTACGTGCCCCTATGGAACTTTTGCGTATAAACGTATGCCATTTGGCCTATGTAACGCTCTGTGCACGTTTCAAAGATGTATGATGTCCATATTTTCCGACATGATCGGGAAAACTATGGAGGTCTTCATGGACGATTTTTCGGTCATTGGGGATTCGTTTCAGTCATGCCTCTCCCATTTAGACAACATGCTAAAATGTTGTGAAGACACAAAGTTATGTCTAAATTGGGAGAAGAGTCACTTTATGGTCAAAGAGGGCATTGTCCTTGGCCATAAAATTTCAAAGAACGGGATTGAGGTTGACAAAGCCAAAGTGGATGTCATTGCAAAATTACCTCATCCCACAACCGTAAAAGGTGTTAGGAGCTTTTTGGGTCACGCCGGTTTCTATCGTAGGTTTATTCAAGATTTTTCTAAAATCGCCCGGCCTATGACCCATCTCCTCGAAAAGGATGCTCCTTTTATCTTCTCCCCCGAGTGCATCGAAGCTTTTGAAACACTTAAGAAAAAGCTTACCGAGGCACCGATTCTTGTTGCCCCCGATTGGGACTTGCCCTTCGAGCTCATGTGTGATGCTAGTGATTATGCTATAGGGGCAGTCTTGGGGCAACGAAAAACAAAACATTTTCATCCTATACACTATGCCAGCAAAACTATGACCGAGGCTCAAAGCCATTACACCACTACCGAAAAAGAATTATTAGCTGTGGTGTATGCTTTCGAAAAATTCCGGCCATACTTGATACTGACCAAAAGCATAGTGTATACGGATCACTCGGCTTTGAAGTACCTTTTTGCAAAACAAGATGCAAAGCCGAGACTTCTCCGTTGGGTTCTCCTCCTACAGGAATTTGATATCATTATTCTTGATAAAAAAAGGAGCTGAGAACCTAGCTGCTGACCATCTCTCCCGATTGGAAAACCCCCACCAAGATGTCTTCGAGAGGAAAGAAATTAATGAAAGATTCCCTCTCGAGACACTCAATGCGGTTACCTTTCGTAGAGATTCTATTACCCCGTGGTTTGCCGACTTCGCAAACTACCTTGCGGGTAACTTTGTGGTGAAAGGGATGTCGTCCCAACAAAAAAATAAATTCTTCAAAGATGTAAAATATTACTTCTGGGACGACCCCTACTTGTTCAAAATATGTGCAGATCAAGTCATCCGGCGGTGTGTTTATGGCCAAGAAGCCTCTGAAATTCTCAAGGCTTGCCATGCTGGTCCCACGGGGGGCCCACAATCCAAACTACACCGCCAAAAAGGTGTTTGACTCCGGTTTCTTTTGGCCCACGATTTACAAGGATGCCCAGGAATTAGTCAAATCCTGTGACGCTTGTCAACGTCACGGGAATATTTCACAAAAGAATGAAATGCCTCAGAATGCAATTCAAGTTTGTGAAATTTTTGACGTTTGGGGCATCGATTTTATGGGGCCATTTCCTTCTTCTCATGGCAACAAATACATAGTCGTGGCTGTTAACTACTTGTCAAAATGGGTTGAAGCGAAAGCTTTACCCACTAATGATGCCCGAGTTGTTGTAAAATTCTTGAAAGCTCTTTTCGCTCGATTTGGAACTCCACGTGCTATTATCAGTAATCGTGGTACGCACTTCTGTAATGACAAATTTCATAAAGTCATGCAAAAGTACGGTGTAGCTCACCGTCTTTCTACTGCGTACCACCCACAAACAAGTGGACAAGTAGAAGTTTCCAATCGAGGAATTAAGAGAATTTTGGAAAGAACTGTAGGTGAAAATCATGCATTGTGGTCGGACAAATTAGATGATGCACTTTGGGCTTTCCGTACGGCTTACAAAACACCCATTGGGTTAATGCCTTACAAGCTTGTGTACGGGAAAGCGTGCCATCTTCCGATCGAGCTTGAGCATAAAACCTATTGGGCTCTCAAGCATGCCAATTTCGACCTCAAAACGGCGGGTGATCATAGGAAAGTTCAACTGAATGAATTAAATGAACTTCGTGATCAAGCTTACGAGAACTCTTTGATCTATAAAGAAAAGACAAAGAAGATTCATGACTCAAAAAACAAGAACCGCGTTTTCAACGTTGGTGATCGAGTCCTTCTTTTCAACTCTAGACTCAAGATCTTCTCGGGAAAGCTCAAAACCCGATGGACTGGTCCATTCACTATCGCAAAAGTTTATCCTTATGGCACTGTCGAATTATCTCCAAATGACGGTCCAAATTTCAAAGTGAATGGACATCGTTTAAAGCATTACTTTGGAGAGGACATACCATCCATGGTTGTCCCGGATCTCCAAACTTTCCCCAAGGACAATTAAATTCGGGGATCGAGTCAAGCTAGCGACTCGATGAACAAAAACAATAGCAGAATACGGGTTTTCACCCGTATCTCTGATTTCCTTCTACTTTCTACCACCCTAGTGTGGGGGAATGGCCAACCCCCCGCTATTTGAAAATGTATATATGTATATAAGTTCAAAAAAAATGTGTATATATATAGAAATAAAGTGAAATATGGTGTTTCCACAGTTAGATTCGAATATTATCTTTTTACGTTCATAGATTCGGCATAATAGCCGGGACTTTGAATATTGAGGACAATATTCATTTCTAAGTGTGGGGGGGAGGAAATTCTAGCGAATTTTATCGCAAAATACTTTCAAGTACCCCCGTTTTTGGCCAAAATTTTCAAAAATTTTTCACTTTATTTCAAAATTTTTGTGGTAATCAGTCCGCCATGTCTAAACGACAAAAGGATTGGCTAATCCAGGAGCAAACGGCTCTTGGTAAAGATAACTCAAATTCGTTTACGGCTTGCAATTTGCCCAAAATTGTATGGTTCCTTAACTCCCCATATCCTCAAAAGCAAATGAGTTGGCTAGCTCGCAAGATTATGGCTTGTGGTAAAGGCTGTGGAAAAACCATAATTGGTAATCAGCTCACCAAGATGTTGACTATTCCATCAAGAGCTGGCTAGTCCAGAAGCAAACGGCTTTTGGTAAAGACAAATCAAATCCGTTGACAGCTGGTGGTTTGCTAAAAATCACACGGTCACAGTTCTTACACCTGGTGTCACACCCCCAAAATTGGGTCCAGCGGAAGCATACGTGTAGCTGGGGTGTAACTCAATTGGTATTACAACACAAGTTCAAAAATGGTTTTCACTTCAATCATTTAGAATAAAATAGTTAAGTCAAAAATATTGTATTTACATTGTTAAAAGTAGTGCGGAAGTAGGCCCTTAAAAGTAGTTTAAAACGGTCCCCATATAAATAATCAGAGTCTTCTATGACCATGCCCTGCCCTGCCAAAACCTCCTGTAGCGTGCCATAGGTTAAAACCTGAAAATACATGCTAAAGTGTCAACACGAGGTTGGTGAGTTCATAGAGTTTGTTTAACAAATAAAGTTTATAGAAAAACTGTTCACACAGCAAAGGCATCGTAAATCCACTCAGTTACAAGTCCCGCCATAAGAGACTTGTAACCTGTGTGTTCACGACCCACTGCTAATAATTATAGTTTCTCAGGATTATATTCACCCATGGTCACGTCTGTTTTGGACCCATAGGCGGGGAACCACCATCCCAAATAGTACATGTCACCCAACGTCGCATCTGTTTTGGACTTGGGTGGGGGGTGTTTCCCCATAATAGTACTATCAATACCTCTCCTTCGACAGATTACTGGGTGCCATTTCCCAAAGTATGAAAGATTTCTGGGTGCCGTTTCCCAAAGCATAAAAGTTTAAACGTTTCAAGTATCAAGTAAGTATAACACAGTTAAGTATAACACAATCACGTATGTATAAAATCAAGTATAAGTGTTATCAAGTATAAAAGTAATCAAGTATAAATGTTTTAAATATTTGTACAAGTATAAACAAGTAGTTGAGCGTGTATCTCCCCCAAAGAGTTAAAACAAGTGTAAAGAGTAAAAGTGGGGCTATGACTCACCTGGTGCGAATAGCTATGATGACAAAAGTGGATACACAGAAATGAGGTTCGATCTCTAACCGCAACCTAATATGAATGATAGTGATCTACTTAGATCATGAAAGGATGTAATGAATGCACATGCACATGATACCTATACCACTCGTAACTTGAAAATACGTGTTATTGTCAAAGTAAAGTATTTTCCATACTTAAGAAAAATAAGTCCAACTAGGCTTATAAAAACTTGTCGTAATATATCGTATATAAAAACGTTAGTGTTATATTCCTCGTTTTGAAAACCTTAAGATATCGTCTAGTAGTCGCATAAATAAACCTTGGGTCGTACGTATTTCGTTAGTTAAAAATAAACTCCTTGAATAAGAAATCTAGAAAATATATTATTTAGTACGTAGTTATATTATTTTCTAGTAGTGACTATATATATATAGTGACGATTTTAAAACATGTATAACTTGGTCGTTTTAAGCTCATTTTACTCGTTCTTTATATCCACGGATTCGTTTTAGTATATACTAATATATTTTCGATAGCTCGGCTCCACTAGGTTACGTTTAACGCCTCTATTTGTCCGTCTAAAAATGCCAAACAGCATGCAGTTTTCAGAAAATATAGTTTTCGTCGTTAAACTCGTTTTTGGCGTATCTCCTTCGTTATTAACTCGTTTTCATCCCCGTTTTCGGCCATAGTTCCGTCTCGGAATGTATTTTCTAAATATTTGGTCAAAAGTTACCCCAAACCCACTGAGTTGGCCACGTTTTCATTTTAAGGACAGTAGGTTTTTATATATGTTTAAAATCCATTTTTGATGTTCCAAACTAGTTTCTAATCCAACCAAACCACTTTCAATCACCACAAATCTAGTCTAATCTTACCATACACCTTCTTAGGGTGTCATGGGTTCCTAAACATCACAAATCAAGTGGATCTAACAAGGATCTAACTATAATCCATTTCTAGAGTTCAAAAGTTATATATATATATATATATATATATATATATATATATATATATATATATATATATATATATATATATATATATATATATATAAATGAGTGGTATAACTAACATATGCATGTAGATCTTGAATAAACAACATGAAACTAGAAAAATGAAAGTATGGAAAGATCAACAAGTGATCTTGAAGCTTACTTGATGAATGAATGAGTTTTGAAGATGATTATGTAAAGAACCTAGGGTTTTATCACAAAACCCTAACAAGGAAAACATATGAGACCCAAATAACACTTGATCTTCAAAAATCCATGGTTTCTTCTTTGTTCCTTGTTCTTGGCCGATCCACACAAGAGGAGAGAAAAGAGATGAGAAGTTTTGTGGTGACTTTGTGAAATGAGATGAAAATGTGATAAAAGATTACTTGTATGAAAGTCTTGGTGCATTAAATGGGTAGATTTTCAATAATGGAGTTAGTGAACAAAATATCAAAGATGTAAGATACATCATGGGCTAGGGGGGGGCGGCATTATGGAGGGGGGGGGGGGGGGGTTGGAGTGTAAGACTTTTGTGACGTTGTATTATTTTGTGTAGATTTGTAGTTTTTAAAATGTACCGGGTACCGGGTTAACTAAAAATAAATTTTAACAGAGTTAACCGGGTCATAATAAAGTTATAAAAATTATAAAAATAGGTTGGGTATAAATATTGGGTGTTCGGGTGTTCATGGTTTAGTTTTTACGAAAACCGTCGTAAATAAATTAGGCGTACGATATAAGTTAAATAAATTTCCAAAATATCGGGTAAATTAATAATATAATTTTTATATTATTATTATGAGTATAAAAATGTGTTAGGACCATAGTTGGGATTGTCGGATCAATTATTTAAAATAATGGCTCGTAAGATAACGTTTATTAGGTCGATAATCGTACGTTTACAAAAATGACGCAACCCACGTATAAATGACAAATTTTCTCCGGAGGTGAATAGTGTTTTATGAATAGTAAAATTTTAAAACGCTTCTCAGAATATCAAACTGACCTCAAAAATGATGAATAGTAAAATGATGAATAGTGATCGATGAATAGTAACCGATGAATAGTAATTGTGAAAGTTCGGGAAAAGGCCAGAATTTACGAGTTGTGACAGTCTCTACCCCTTAAGGAACTTCGTCCCGAAGTTCAGTTAACGTAGGTCTCTGAAGTGTTATAAAGGTGAAGATTCATGAGATGAAGTGACCAGTTGACGTGTTTTGAGGCGGCGGTTTACGAAGTGATGAAAAGTATAAGCGTTTTGACAACGAGGGTATACGCGCACATAAATGAAACATTTGGAAATTGAGTAGAGGATTCAATCCAGACAGAATTTTATTATAACCATTCTCAGTGTTGCAAAATTCATTTCTGAGTCGGATATAGGTAGTCAGCCTATGTCCCACTATCCCGGGTTGAATATAGGTGACTAGTCTATATTCCACCGAGGTTCCATGAATTTTGAAATACTCAGCTCAGTTATACTAATACTATGTCCTTCACAAATACCAAGCCGTTCAGAAAGACTAAGGCAGGTGACCAAACTCGAGGTCAAAAGATGAAACTATGCAGGGAGAAACATAACAGGGTGACATATATGATACGTGAACATGCTTATATGAAAGACAATGATAGTAATCAACTAGAATAAGTGAGTATAATATGCCAGATAATGAGACACAAATCTCATCACCTAAGTCAGCAACAAACCACAATGAGGCTTCAGTTTGGCAGGCAGGCACGTGACGGTCATAGGGTTAAGTTTTTCATAAAAGTAGCTATAGTCTAGGTTTTAAAAACACTTAGTTCGCTATAGCCGAAGCTCTGATACCAATCTGTCACACCCCCAAAATCGGGTCCAGCGGAAGCATACGTGTAGCTGGGGTGTAACTCAATTGGTATTACAACACAAGTTCAAAAATGGTTTTCACTTCAATCATTTAGAATAAAATAGTTAAGTCAAAAATATTGTATTTACATTGTTAAAAGTAGTGCGGAAGTAGGCCCTTAAAAGTAGTTTAAAACGGTCCCCATATAAATAATCAGAGTCTTCTATGACCATGCCCTGCCCTGCCAAAACCTCCTGTAGCGTGCCATAGGTTAAAACCTGAAAATACATGCTAAAGTGTCAACACGAGGTTGGTGAGTTCATAGAGTTTGTTTAACAAATAAAGTTTATAGAAAAACTGTTCACACAGCAAAGGCATCGTAAATCCACTCAGTTACAAGTCCCGCCATAAGAGACTTGTAACCTGTGTGTTCACAACCCACTGCTAATAATTATAATTTCTCAGGATTATATTCACCCATGGTCACGTCTGTTTTGGACCCATAGGCGGGGAACCACCATCCCAAATAGTACATGTCACCCAACGTCGCATCTGTTTTGGACTTGGGTGGGGGGTGTTTCCCCATAATAATACTATCAATACCTCTCCTTCGACAGATTACTGGGTGCCATTTCCCAAAGTATGAAAGATTTCTGGGTGCCGTTTCCCAAAGCAAAAAAGTTTAAACGTTTCAAGTATCAAGTAAATATAACACAGTTAAGTATAACACAATCACGTATGTATAAAATCAAGTATAAGTGTTATCAAGTATAAAAGTAATCAAGTATAAATGTTTTAGATATTTGTACAAGTATAAACAAGTAGTTGAGCATGTATCTCCCCCAAAGAGTTAAAACAAGTGTAAAGAGTAAAAGTGGGGCTATGACTCACCTGGTGCGAATAGCTATGATGACAAAAGTGGATACACAGAAATGAGGTTCGATCTCTAACCGCAACCTAATATGAATGATAGTGATCTACTTAGATCATGAAAGGATGTAATGAATGCACATGCACATGATACCTATACCACTCGTAACTTGAAAATACGTGTTATTGTCAAAGTAAAGTATTTTCCATACTTAAGAAAAATAAGTCCAACTAGGCTTATAAAAACTTGTCGTAATATATCGTATATAAAAACGTTAGTGTTATATTCCTCGTTTTGAAAACCTTAAGATATCGTCTAGTAGTCGCATAAATAAACCTTGGGTCGTACGTATTTCGTTAGTTAAAAATAAACTCCTTGAATAAGAAATCTAGAAAATATATTATTTAGTACGTAGTTATATTATTTTCTAGTAGTGACTATATATATATAGTGACGATTTTAAAACATGTATAACTTGGTCGTTTTAAGCTCATTTTACTCGTTCTTTATATCCACGGATTCGTTTTAGTATATACTAATATATTTTCGATAGCTCGGCTCCACTAGGTTACGTTTAACGCCTCTATTTGTCCGTCTAAAAATGCCAAACAGCATGCAGTTTTCAGAAAATATAGTTTTCGTCGTTAAACTCGTTTTTGGCGTATCTCCTTCGTTATTAACTCGTTTTCATCCCCGTTTTCGGCCATAGTTCCGTCTCGGAATGTATTTTCTAAATATTTGGTCAAAAGTTACCCCAAACCCACTGAGTTGGCCACGTTTTCATTTTAAGGACAGTAGGTTTTTATATATGTTTAAAATCCATTTTTGATGTTCCAAACTAGTTTCTAATCCAACCAAACCACTTTCAATCACCACAAATCTAGTCTAATCTTACCATACACCTTCTTATGGTGTCATGGGTTCCTAAACATCACAAATCAAGTGGATCTAACAAGGATCTAACTATAATCCATTTCTAGAGTTCAAAAGTTATATATATATATAAATGAGTGGTATAACTAACATATGCATGTAGATCTTGAATAAACAACATGAAACTAGAAAAATGAAAGTATGGAAAGATCAACAAGTGATCTTGAAGCTTACTTGATGAATGAATGAGTTTTGAAGATGATTATGTAAAGAACCTAGGGTTTTATCACAAAACCCTAACAAGGAAAACATATGAGACCCAAATAACACTTGATCTTCAAAAATCCATGGTTTCTTCTTTGTTCCTTGTTCTTGGCCGATCCACACAAGAGGAGAGAAAAGAGATGAGAAGTTTTGTGGTGACTTTGTGAAATGAGATGAAAATGTGATAAAAGATTACTTGTATGAAAGTCTTGGTGCATTAAATGGGTAGATTTTCAATAATGGAGTTAGTGAACAAAATATCAAAGATGTAAGATACATCATGGGCTAGGGGGGGGGGCGGCATTATGGAGGGGGGGGGGGGGGGGTTGGAGTGTAAGACTTTTGTGACGTTGTATTATTTTGTGTAGATTTGTAGTTTTTAAAATGTACCGGGTACCGGGTTAACTAAAAATAAATTTTAACAGAGTTAACCGGGTCATAATAAAGTTATAAAAATTATAAAAATAGGTTGGGTATAAATATTGGGTGTTCGGGTGTTCATGGTTTAGTTTTTACGAAAACCGTCGTAAATAAATTAGGCGTACGATATAAGTTAAATAAATTTCCAAAATATCGGGTAAATTAATAATATAATTTTTATATTATTATTATGAGTATAAAAATGTGTTAGGACCATAGTTGGGATTGTCGGATCAATTATTTAAAATAATGGCTCGTAAGATAACGTTTATTAGGTCGATAATCGTACGTTTACAAAAATGACGCAACCCACGTATAAATGACAAATTTTCTCCGGAGGTGAATAGTGTTTTATGAATAGTAAAATTTTAAAACGCTTCTCAGAATATCAAACTGACCTCAAAAATGATGAATAGTAAAATGATGAATAGTGATCGATGAATAGTAACCGATGAATAGTAATTGTGAAAGTTCGGGAAAAGGCCAGAATTTACGAGTTGTGACACCTGGCTACTCCAAAAGTGATGCTTTTTGTAAAGAGTTTAAAATCCATCAAGTTTTCCAAAAATATTGCAAGGGACTAGCAATAGTTTAGTGTGGGGGATTGATGAGTACGCAAACACTCATCATTTTTATCGTATTTAAACTGCCAAAACATACAAAAACAATCGAAAAGTAATCAAAATACTTAAATTATCCCAGGGATTGTGTTTTATGTGTTTTAAATGCAAAATGAGCAAAAACAAATGAAAAACGATCAAAGTTTGCAATATTGGCAGTTTCAGTCCCCCCAAGTTTCAAAATTTGTCAAAAATAGTCCATATGCATTTATTTTGAAAGAAAAGTCAACCCAAGTCCCTAAAAAACAAAAGTTATCAAAAACGGACTTTGGGTGATAAATTTGGAAAAGTTACATATTTGGTCCCTGGAGTTTGGAAATTTGCAAATATAGTCCCTGTGAATTTTTGAAAATTAAAAAATTACAAAAATGGTTTTTGGGAATATTAAACTTTGCAACAATGGTCCTTGGTGATACTATAGGGAAAATTACATTTTCAGTCCCTATGTTTTGTGGAAATTCAAATTTGGTCCCTATGTTTATAACTACAATACCATCCGGACCCTTAAATACTATAAACCCAAAACAAAACCAAACCAAACACAACTCCAAGCCCACTCACACTCCTAGCCCACTCCCTCAGCCCATCTCACACCCCAGCCCACATCCACTCAAAATAACACTCACCCCGTCCCTTCCCAGTCAACCTAAGTCAACAAAACAACCTCCCCCCTCCAACTTGCAAACCTGCTCCCCCCCTTCTCCACCTCAGCATCCATACCTCCCCTATTGACTAATAGCAAGACTCCAAGGGGCTTTAATTGCCCATTTTTGCCCACACTCAACCTTCAACCTGACAAAGAAAGAAAAAAAGGCGCCAAAACTTTTTGAAGGGTCAAGATTGAGTGGTGATAATCCAACAGCTCAGAGTTCATGTGGGATTCACTCATTAGGGTTTCAAAACCCCAATAGTCCCCTATTTAAAGAAAAGGAAGCAGCTGGGCAACCAGTAGTGAAATTTAGTTTAATTTTCCATTTTTATAAAATCTCCTTATGTTGTATTGTATTCAAAAAACTTTCAGTTGTTGTGTAGTGTTTAGTTAATGTATTGTGAACAAGTTTTAAGAATTAATTTAAGTATTTGTTCAAGTTTTTCAATGGTTTAATTTTTATATCAAATTCGTACTTATATTGTAATGGTGATCATGTTTGTTATTATGGACTGAATTAGATCACTTAGGCTCCCAGGAAGCTTATAAGAGCTTCTAGTTATCTTAAAATTCCATTTAGTTAACAAAAAATCACAAATCAAAAACTGGTCAACAAAAGTCAAACTGAGAGTCTTGGGTTTGGATTCTGATTCAGATGTGATTTGGGAAGAGAAGTAGATTTGGAATGTTGGTTTAGATCCTCAGGGAGGAGTTAGGACAAATTGGTTCTCTTGGTTCTTATCTTTGGTGCTCACAGTTCCATTTTGTAAGCTTCATACTCATTTCAAGCTTATTTTACAAGATCTTAGTTGTTCTTGCTTATTTCTGTGTTGTTTATGTTTGTTTGAAGTAGTTTAGTGATAGTATAAACAAAAGTAGTATAGTTGCTTATTGAAATCAAGAGTTGTTTAGTATTTCAATTTTCAGTTCATTATAGCATTTTGAGGAATTCTGAGTTTTTGTTGTAATTTGTGACATAATTGTGCTTGAATAAGCTTAAGTAATCATAAAACAGGTGTTTACATTAGTAGTTTTGGTTTAAACCTTCATTTGCTTTGAAAAAGTCCATCACAATCAAAATAAGGGTGTGTTTGGCACATGTGAGTCCCTGGTGTTCTAGTTGATTTTCTTTGTCAAACTTAGTTTAAACAAGTTACTTTAGCTAATATTAGGTTGAGGAAAACATAAAATCCAGGGTGTGTCTGAAAGAAAGTCAAAATCAAGGTTAAGACCCCTTAATTTGATCAACTATTGGATTAGTGGGTTCTAAATCCACTCAAATCTTTTCATTAATAGTTGTTATAGCTTCATTTCATGTTAGAATAGCCCAACATATCATTTTCAGTTAGATTAGATCAATCAAAGTCCAACAAAGTCAACCTTGCAAGTTTTACTAAAAAAGTCAAAAGTGCATATTTCAGATTTTTACAAAAATGGCAAGAATTAATCTGATTTTTGTGTTTGGATCTGAGGTTTGAAATTGTTTGGGTATTTAGTCTATCAGTTTAACTTGTGATTTCCATGCTTTTTATATTTTTGTGATTTTTTCTTTGTGACTAAAATACCCTTGGAACACAGCTGCAGGGCAAGCTTGTGCCCTGCTTCAGCTGACCCATCTCATCCACCCAACTTTGGTGGCTGTTTGTGGCTAACCCAGTGGGTCCCACACCTTATATTTGGGTCCTTACAACCCTCCTCCTACCAGGCTTTGAAAGTTGACCAATAGTTTGACCATTAGACCAGTGAACCCCACTTAGATTTGCTCCCCAACTCTGTCCCAAATTTGTCTCAGATTTCATAATAAGCAAGTGCTTATTAGTGTTTTGTGGCTTATTTAAGCTGCTTATTTGGTATAATCTTGCTTAATGTTGTTCAACTAGCTCATAGAAACCAAAGTTTACCATTGTGGACCCCACCTTCTTCCATTTGAGCTTAAATCCCTCCACAGTCAACAAAAGTCAACTGAGTGGACTTATAAGCACTCAAGTGCTTATTTTTGGGTTACATCAAATGTGTTTTCATAAAAAGTTTTAGTTTTTAGTGTATAATCAGTTTGGAAAAAGAAAAAACCAAAGAAACCAACTTTAATTATAGTGGTAGCTTCTATTTATTAGAATTTATCATTTTAATTTTCTTTTTAGCTTATTTATAAGCAATATATCATTTTTATATTTTTATTAATTCTCTTGTAGGTTAAAGTAATTTTAGAAATTTTTCTAGATTTTTCTTTTGTCTTTTAGTGGTTTTTAGAATTAATTCTAGTTTAATTAATTATTAATTAATATTAAGTAATTAAATAGCATAATTATATTTTATTAAGTACAACCTAGTTTTTATAATTTTTTCCAGCTTTTATATAAGTTAAAACATTTTTATAAATTTTTATAGAATTTATACTGTTCATTTTCTATTTTTTATAATATAATTAGTTTAATTAGAAATTAATTAGTAATTATAATAATAATTAGTAAATTAGTTTAAAAATACATAAAATAAACTTTTTATAATTTTTTAGGATTCCTGTGATGGTTAATTAGATTTGTAAAAAATTTCTTAGTTTTCTAAGTCTTTTTAGTATTTTTAATAATTCTAATTAGTTTAATTAGTTAATAAATAGATAATTAGTAATTAATTAATATTAAATAATTAAATAGTGTAAAAATAGTTTTTCTTTTTCTTTAAATTTTCTTTGTTTATTAGGATTGTAGAAATAATAATTTTACACTTGTAACCTTTCCCGTCCTTCAGTTGTACTTTTTGTTTCGTTTGTCAGTGTACGTTTTTAAATTAAAACGTACGTTTTTAGGTTTTAGCTCAAATCTTCTTAATCTCAATATCAGTAATCAATCACATAGCTTTCCTAAGCTATTTAATTTCATAATTCTCAAATAATTCTTATCACAACCCTTTTTCTGTGAATAATCACCCGATCACAAGTACGCTAAAGCATAATCCACACCTCGTCGGGACATAACGACCTGGTGATAGAGCTGGCATAACAGGTGCACACGACACGAACATGATAAGACACGGACCTGTTAAGCCTTGACACGAACACGACACGATAAGCTAATCGTGTCAGATCTTAAAACACGAACACGAACACGAAAATTAACAGGTCACACAAACACGACACGATAAGACACGATAAGAGGTCTTAACAGGTCTTGACACGCTAAAACATGAAATCTTAACAGGTCTTAACAGGTCTTTAACAGGTCTTAACAGGTCTTTAACGGGTTTTAACAGGTCTTAACAGGTCTTATCGTGTCTTATCGTGTCTTAACAGGTTACACGAGGTCTTGACACGAACACGACACGTTATCTTATCGTGTCATCTTACACGAACACGAACACGACATGAAACACGATAAGCCCAAACACGAAACCTGTTAACTTCGTGTCGTGTCGTGTCGTGTCGTGTTTTCGTGTTTCGTGTCGAAATTGCCAGCTCTACCTGGTGATACCCTTTATTACCCGGAAGCATTGGTCTAGGCTCTTTGACTTTGTTGACCATTCTTTGGTCAATATAAGTTGACGGTTTAGCATCAATCAGTTGCCTTGTTTAGTTTCTCAGGTTTAACAGGTTATGTATGACAAGAAGATGATTTATATTCTGGAAGGGAAGCTTTGATTGTTCATTTTCTTGGAGGAAGATCTAACCTGGTTACCATATTATCCATACCGAGCGAATCAGGAGAGTATTTGATTTCATTCTTTTACCTATTTTACTTTTACATTCTTTAATTGAACATTGGGGACAATGTTCATCCTAAGTGTAAGGGGAGGGTAAAATGATGATACCTCATAGGACACACTTTCGCTTGAGTTTGTTTGTTTAATGGTAGGTGTGTAATAAAACTATGAGAAATACTTGTTAGTGTAATTTTAGCGCCAAATTTAAAATTTTTTACAACATTTAGGAGTGAAACTTTAGCCTTAGCAAGCGTCTCATGGATAGGAGATTGTATGACTAGCACAAAACCGTACTATTCAGAAAAATTTTCCATCCAAATATGTGAGGTTCGCCTTTAGATTTGATAGGAAAAGCATTTACTATTAGTGCTTATGAGTGTACCGGTAGCATTTAGATTCTAGAACTTGTGTTAGTGATGCATCCCGAGACCGCTAGTGAGACTACATTCGTGTAGTAGGATTTACTACATGATAAGAGGCATTAGGATCACCCTTGGTGGACAATAACCCAAGCAACGCTATATTAATTTTTTAGGCTGCGATGCATTTAGGTGATCGAGTTGATTGTGTTTTAAAAGACATGACAGCAGCAACAAAACAACTGGATAGATCAGAAGAAGCACTTGAAGCTATCAATCCTTTTCGCCATCTAGGCGCACATGAATCACAAGAGTCTCTCAACAACATCATGCTTGAATTATACAAGGTACAATATTAAGTTACATTAATTTACCACTGTTGAGTAACATACAGAGCTTATACTCAGATAAATCACAAACATTTTTACATAGGTGTGGACAAATAGAGAATCAGATACATTTTCTTGAATCAAGAATAGACCCGTTTAAGATGCTGCATCACGGAACATTAACATAACACAAATACAAATTACAATAGGACAAGCTTATATGAAATTATTAGGCAATTTGGCTTGGGCTTATTTACAATTTTACAACAAAAAAGCAAATTCCTTCAGTGGCGTACCATTTTAGCGGGTCTTTGGATTAACTTTTCTGTTAGGTTATGTTTTTGGTTCCCAGCCTTGATTGTTGTAGGCGCATGGGTCAAGAGTGTGCATCGAAACACGAATTGCATTCCATCAAATTTAGTTAAAAATCTATGCAGCATCTGTTTCAACTTTCAAGTAGAGGAAGGATAGGTTGGGTAACGGGCCAAATGGGTTCAGATTGAGATGATTCATTTTTTAAACGATTTGAGACGACCCTGCTTGAGTTAGGTTAACCCACTGACACCTTTTCTTCATGTTCTAAAAGCAATTACGGAGTAATAAGTTAATCATGATTAGAAACGAAAAAAATCACAAAGCAAAATAATAATCTAAATCTTAGAATTTATCGATTTAGGAAGTTATCTGCATTAAAACTTTTCTTTTGACTTCAACCTGATTGACTCCTATAGTGTTTAGCTAAAATTTTCACTTTAAGTGTTTGATCCTTTTATAACTAAACACAACCTGGGTCAACCTTAACCTGTCATAAAGTAAACACAACCTAGGTCAACCTTAACCTGTCATATATATATTTTTTTTGGTTAACAAAAGACTTACTGATGGTAAAACTTATGCATATGAATCAGGGATTGTGGGCAAGCGAATCTGCTATGATATGGCCAAATGTTAATGAAAACATCTTGAACAAGTTTGGGATAAATAAAATAATGCAAAGACATCTATTGAAGAAAAGGAAAGAGAGGTGGCAAGAAGCAGGGAGTCAAAAAGTGAAGCATGGGGTTCCAAAACTTATACCTCCAGCTCCTATTGATCATGTCCCTTTTTAATCGCCTAAATTGCATCTTTTGATACTTAGGAGCTAACGGGACTGTTGGTGTATACAGTATATATCAGTATTCGTTTATATCATATATTGCATTGTTGATGATGTTTTTAGTTTTTGTCATATCGACTCTGCATGCAATAGGATTGCTAATGATGAAATGCTTTTCTATATTAATAGTGTGGCTTTTTGTTTACATGTCTTTCAAAATTACTCATGATAATATAATGGTGATGAGTAGGAACAAAGTAATCAAAATGAAAGACTGTTAAATTAAATAACGAACATGGTGGAGAAAGCAATTGGAGGAGTACATTAGTTATATTTTGTAGAATATGTGCACTATATATGAAAGACTATTAAAATTTTAAGTGTTTTCACACATGGACAGTTATACGTGGCTCTTTCACGCGTCAAAAGCAAAAAGGGTTTGAAGGTTGTTATTTCGGATCCGTATGGTAATTTATCAAACACTACTACAATGTAGTCTACAAAGAGGTTCTTTACGGTCTATGATCACGTATCGAGAGGTATGTACCAAGTGGAATATGATGTGATTTATGCCTTTTTCTTGATTTTACATATATTATCAATCACACAAAATGTTTCACTTACACTTTCTTCTTATACTTATTAGGATATCAACAAATGCTCATTGCCTTACCAAGGCTGTCAAGATTTGCTTTTCATCTACATTATCAAGATTGGAGCACGCGTGCATGGCCATTTATTACATTCTTAGTTACAAGCATTGTACTCTATACTATCATTGACCTATTAATTGATATTCCTTTCGAATAAATACACATCCTGTTTACTTTGTGATTTTTCCTTACTTTATTTACACACACTATTTATTTATTTATTTATTTATTTATTTATTTATTTGCACGATCTCATCTAAAAACCCGTGGGTTACCACGGGTCTATAAGCTAATATTCGATATGATGATGAATTTTCCTGAAACACATATCCATGTTTATGAGCCTGCATTAGTGCTCTTTATAACAATATATATATATATATATATATATATATATATATATATATATATATATATATATATATATATATATATATATATTAATGACTAATTAATAATTATAATTTTAATGACCATAATTTCAATATTTTTGAAAGGTTATTATGGTAACACAATTATGTCATATCAGTATTTATATCAAGGTAAGAAATATGCTTTTGGTGCAAAAATGAAATAAAATAACATTTTCGTGTTTAGTGTTAAGTGTAATTGCAATATTTGAAATGATGGTGCATTCAAGATGGTGTTTTTGGTCATGATAATGTTTTCCGTACTTTTTCTCTCTATTCTCCCAACTATTTTGATGTATTGAACTTGTATAAATAAAATATCTTTTGCAGGTTGGAAAGTATTGTGTCTTTCGGGGGACAAAGGATCGATAGCAAATCAACAAGCTATAACTAGGAAGATAGGTGTCATCTTCCGCGACGCAGGGGAGGATGAACCTTGTGATCCGGACGTTGATCATTGTGAAGGGTTTATATGCGAAATAGGCGTACCACAATGTTGTGATGAAAAGTGCGTGTGTAGTTGTAAAAATGAATGCAAGATATGTTTTAGTAACTAAGGTTAAATAAGATATATGTTTCTTCATTGTAATGAGAACTTTAACAAAAGGGTAATCTCATTGAAATATAGAGTTTTGTGATATTGAATGACTCTTCTTAAAAGTTAGAAAGTGATACGTAATTATTGTCTCATCGATTATATATTTTGTTTGCATTTAACGATTGACACTAACAGAAATTGTAATTTCCTAATTATAATGCTACTGTTACTGTTGTTTATTAGATACTAACGAGTCGTGTAGCCCGCGGGTTGCGGCGGGATGAATTGAGATAAGTGTTTTGCGACTATGTTATTGATGTGATGAAATGTTTTAGTCAACACGTGTAACATAAGTATGTTCTTTAAAGGGGCCGTAGTAGTTTAAAGTACCTATAAAGACTAACTATTGACACAAACTCAATGTTGACAAACATATGAGTACAGGCCTTAAACAACGCTTTTTGGCTGTCGTTTTTTTAGCGGTGTAGGTTTTGTATTACACTTTATAGAGTAACATATGTAAGAAAGTCCTAACCTTTGATGCTGAAAAATGAAACTATCTATATGTTTGACTTCCAAATTCAAAGTAGCAAAAAGTAGTACTAATTACCCAAAGCCATCAAACCTGCAATAGTAAACACACTACTATGATTCAGTTGATGTTCAAGTGTTAAAAGTATGCATTTATGTCAAATTATCAGTAGAACAATTACAGCATGGATATACGCACTCTTTGGTAAACAGAAGCAAAAATTAGTATGTAGAACCACGAACCCATAGACGGCATACCAATTGCAAGGTAGATTTCTTGTTGATGTTGATTCGCAAGACTAAAGCTGTCTTGTAGTTGTATACCACTAATCTCCAAACTAAAAAAGTGGCGGTGTCGTTGTGTCTGTTACAATAAGTAAAGCGTGTTTAAGACCCTATACAGTTTTCAAATTTTTTAGTAGCAAACGGGTGGGGAATAAGCTTTTCAAACCTGGAGAAGGAATTTTCATTGGCTTCTTTTTTATCCAAGATCTCGTCAACAATAAAGTCTGGTAAAAAGCATAATAGGCCATGTTTTTATTATTACAGTATATTGCATATTAGGCCAGATAAATGTTTTTATTATTAATTTATTACAGTATATTGCATATTAGGCCAAATAAAAAACATTTTAGCTAATTGACATTTCCAATGCATTATAAATTGGGAAACAACTTTGTATCCGTGCAGATAAACACTCTCATTCGGGATCTAGGCAAAAATATATTTATGGGAGATTAGATTTTTGTTTCGGGTGTTAACCATATTAAGAGATCACAATGTGTTGGAACCCTCGTTCTTTCGAATTCTGCAAACAATAGGTAAATGCGACTTAGAATCGAAAAGCACGCCAATGTGCAGATAAACAATGGGTAAATGTTCTTTGAATTCTGCAAACAATAGGCAAAAATATAATTAGATGCTTCAGCGGTTTAGTTAGTATAAAATTTATATATTACAAAATGTTTAGCCAAAAGTAATTCAAATAACATCATCGCTATGTTACCATTCCACAAATTATAACATTTAACAGATCCGCACTCCTTAATTGGTACATGAAGAGGGGAAGAGAGGGTAGGGATGTAGGAAGAGAGGGTAGGGAGTTGGAATCTGATATCATTCAGTAGAGGAGGGATGATGGGCAGTTCAGTGGTTGGTTATATAGTCAAAACAGGTAACTTTTATTCCGGGTCAAAACAAGTCATGTTTAATGTAGGCCAAAAGGGGGTGCGTGTAGGAGTTAGATTGACCCTGCTTCCTTTTTAGATTGACCCTGCTTCCTTTTCTCCATATCGTTTATAATTTATAGCTGCATAAACTGCATAAACTTTGTATCCGTGCAGATAAACACTCTCATTCGGGATCTAGGCAAAAATATATTTATGGGAGATTAGATTTTTGTTTCGGGTGTTAACCATATTAAGAGATCACAATGTGTTGGAACCCTCGTTCTTTCGAATTCTGCAAACAATAGGTAAATGCGACTTAGAATCGAAAAGCACGCCAATGTGCAGATAAACAATGGGTAAATGTTCTTTGAATTCTGCAAACAATAGGCAAAAATATAATTAGATGCTTCAGCGGTTTAGTTAGTATAAAATTTATATATTACAAAATGTTTAGCCAAAAGTAATTCAAATAACATCATCGCTATGTTACCATTCCACAAATTATAACATTTAACAGATCCGCACTCCTTAATTGGTACATGAAGAGGGGAAGAGAGGGTAGGGATGTAGGAAGAGAGGGTAGGGAGTTGGAATCTGATATCATTCAGTAGAGGAGGGATGATGGGCAGTTCAGTGGTTGGTTATATAGTCAAAACAGGTAACTTTTATTCCGGGTCAAAACAAGTCATGTTTAATGTAGGCCAAAAGGGGGTGCGTGTAGGAGTTAGATTGACCCTGCTTCCTTTTTAGATTGACCCTGCTTCCTTTTCTCCATATCGTTTATAATTTATAGCTGCATAAACTGCATAAACTTTGTATCCGTGCAGATAAACACTCTCATTCGGGATCTAGGCAAAAATATATTTATGGGAGATTAGATTTTTGTTTCGGGTGTTAACCATATTAAGAGATCACAATGTGTTGGAACCCTCGTTCTTTCGAATTCTGCAAACAATAGGTAAATGCGACTTAGAATCGAAAAGCACGCCAATGTGCAGATAAACAATGGGTAAATGTTCTTTGAA
Source organism: Artemisia argyi (assembly GCA_030686995.1). NCBI lineage: Eukaryota > Viridiplantae > Streptophyta > Magnoliopsida > Asterales > Asteraceae > Artemisia > Artemisia argyi. The sequence continues at coordinate 56,830,679 of CM060697.1, read as the reverse complement.
TTCTGCAAACAATAGGCAAAAATATAATTAGATGCTTCAGCGGTTTAGTTAGTATAAAATTTATATATTACAAAATGTTTAGCCAAAAGTAATTCAAATAACATCATCGCTATGTTACCATTCCACAAATTATAACATTTAACAGATCCGCACTCCTTAATTGGTACATGAAGAGGGGAAGAGAGGGTAGGGATGTAGGAAGAGAGGGTAGGGAGTTGGAATCTGATATCATTCAGTAGAGGAGGGATGATGGGCAGTTCAGTGGTTGGTTATATAGTCAAAACAGGTAACTTTTATTCCGGGTCAAAACAAGTCATGTTTAATGTAGGCCAAAAGGGGGTGCGTGTAGGAGTTAGATTGACCCTGCTTCCTTTTTAGATTGACCCTGCTTCCTTTTCTCCATATCGTTTATAATTTATAGCTGCATAAACTACATTACTATAATTACAAATACTGAACTAGTTAAATAGCAATGTATCGTATTTAAGTAAACCCATTTTAGAATATTCGACACGTTTGACCTGATTCTTTCTTACCAAGGTTTTATTTTGACACATTTGACATACAATAAAACCGACATTGACCCTTCCCCACCAAATCAGTCAGAGATTGTTACATATGTGGCTCAGGTTTGGCAGCTTATTCAAGTCTGCGAGGTACATTTAATTTTCAGTTATGTAAGGAGCGCTTAGATCCAAGTTTATCAAAAGTTGGTCTAAATTCCATACTGGCTAATACAACCAATACTCCAGCATATATCTGAGAGATCAAAGTTATACGAATCCATAGAAACCAAACATATACTAAAACTTTTTGGTGCTCGACAACCCAGGTCTATCAGTTTCCTAACTAGCAAAGCCTCAATCCAAACAAGCTTTCTGTCAACTTAGTCCATCAACAGACTCGACCATGTTACCACAGGTAAAATGAGTAAACCAGATACCCTTGAAGATTTGCAGAAAGATAAACAATTTATATTATTAACAAGTAAGACAAAGTGCTTATTCTTATTTAGAAATGGTCACATACTCAGTAACATACTAAACATAAAAACGATAACAAGTTTAATCCATGGGTACCAGTAAACTACCCAGGATGTCACAGATAAACTGATAACAATTTTAAGTAAATCAAGTGAAATCACATCTTTGATGCTTTGGCAAGCTTATACCATTCGGTGTGGAAGGACCCAGGGATATCAGTCCTCTCATACGTATGAGCACCAAAATAGTCTCTTTGAGCTTGAACCAAATTAGCAGGCAACCTTTCCCTTCGATACGTGTCAAAATAAGCAAGACTAGAAGACATACCAGGAGTGCTAATACCCGAGTTGATTGCAAGGCAAACCACCCTTCTCCAAGCAGATTGTCTCTCGATCATTTCATTAGCAAATTCAGGATCCACAAGAAGGTTAGCAAGTTCCGGGTTCCTATCATAAGCCTTCTTAATACGGTCCAAAAATTTAGCACGAATAATACACCCGCCTTTCCATATTCTAGCAAGCTCACCAAGTTTCAGGCCCCATCCTTGTTCTAAACTTTTTGCGCGAATCAAGTTCATTCCTTGTGCATAACTACATATTTTAGAGGCGTAAAGTGCTTGTCGAACATCATTGATCAACTTCTTTTTATCCACATTTTGATCAGTTAAAATGTCACTCACACCCCCTGACTTAAACACTTTAGCAGCTTCAACCCTTTCGTCTTTCAACCCACTCAAGAATCTCGAGTCCAAAGAAGCAGCTATGGTTGGGGCTGCTACAGATAAATCAGCAGCCTGTTGAACAGTCCATTTACCAGTACCTTTCATACCTGTTTTATCCAAGACTTTGTCCACTAAATACCCGTCTCCCTTGTCATCTTTGATTTTGAAAATATCGGATGTAATCTCTATCAAGAAACTTAAAAGTTCACCTTTGTTCCAGTCTGAGAAAACCTCGTGTAATTCTTCATTGGATAACTTTCCAACAGATTTAAGTACATCATAAGACTCAGCAATCAGTTGCATATCACCATATTCAATCCCGTTATGGACCATCTTCACAAAATTCCCTGACCCACCTTTGCCTATGTATGTAACACATGGTCCACTATCAGGAACTTGAGCAGCCACTTTGAGAAGAATGTCTTCTATGTATTTGTAATCCTCGAATGATCCTCCGGGCATCATCGATGGCCCGTTTCTAGCACCTTCTTCACCACCCGAAACTCCCATACCTAAATAAAGCAGACCTTTTTCAGCCATTGCTTTTTGTCTTCTTTCTGTGTTTTCATACCACTCGTTACCGCCATCTATAATACAATCACCTTTCTCTAAGTAAACAGAAAGGGTCTTGATTGTTTGATCTACGGGTGCACCAGCTTTGACAAGCATGATTACAACACGTGGCTTTTGGAGTGAATTGATAAAGGATTCGGGATCATGGAAACCGTATAATGGGAGGTTTCCTTCATTCTTGGCTCGTTCTACTGTCTCATCAACTTTTGAAGTTGTGCGATTGTAAACGGAAATCGGGAATCCTTTCTCGGCAATGTTGAGGGCGAGGTTTTGGCCCATGACTGCAAGGCCTGCAAGTCCAATCCTTGATTTTGCCATTTCCTTTCTCCTGTTCAGAAAAAAGCAAAAACTCATGAAAAGGGGCAGTGATATCCATTTGGTTAATCAGTTGTTTAGTTTTATGGTTTACTCACTCACTATTAATGAGATGTTATTCATACAGTAGTTTTTATAAAGTTGAAGGTAAGGAAGTATAGGGGGGTGGTTTGTAATTCCAGAATTATCATACTCAAACTGATTATTAGTACTCAAAATCAATCCAAACACTCAAAAAAAACACACAAATATTGATACACTAAAATCTATATCAAAGGCAATTCCAGAATTAACATCATAGTACTGGTAATTTAAGTAGAACAAACTACATGATACTAAATTAATTGATGAGATAGTAAAATGATGATGACATATTATTATTTAACAAGTTCGTGTTACCTTAAAAATTCCAGAAATAAAATAGTATGGTTTATGAAGATCGATAATGATATCTTGTTAAGTTATGTCAAACTGGACATGCTTTGCTTTGTTGTTTTTGTTCTAGTGTTCGGTAAGTCGAAATATATAGCTTGAAAAAATTACACATCTTTATTTCTTTTTTTTTTTTTTTTTTTTTTTCCAACTTATTATTGCATAACATCTAGATGACCATAGGCTTTGATATTTCATTTTAGCTTATATTTTAAACTTTTCTTTTTTGCTTATATTAAAACATATCTGCTTATCTATGCTTCTTATATATCATCATAACAAGCTTTAAAATAAAATTATGTTTTCTTAAATATAAATCGAAATGCCTAAACAAATACACTTTAGCCTACATAGTATTTAATACCTACTTAAATCATGTAAAACCGTTATTTTTAAGGTTGGCGTTACCAGAAAAATTGCAACAAATATTATTCCAACTTAAAACATTTTATATTTAAATGACAAGTTTTTTACTGCTTAATACCCTTATTATTTTGTTATTAAGTGAACATTGAGTTTATACATTTTTAACGATATTGTCATTTACTCCAATAAAATAGATAGACAACTACATTAATTAATTACCTAATGCCAATGAAAAACCAATAAAGTTTCACTAAATTATGCATACCAATTTTAACTTTTTTATTTTACTATAGATTCAGTGAAATACTTACCTTATATTATAGTAAGTGTTATAAAGTTTCACTAAATCATTACACTTTATAACACTAGAATGACACTTCAAAGTGAAATTTGAGCTTAAAACTTTAATCAGTCATTGAATTGACGTCCAGAACCAAATACGTTACACATGCCACGTCTATTTGACATGTCACGTAAGTTCTTAAAGGTAGCAAAACTTGATGAATTTGGCAATCAACTGAGGTATCAACCGGATGAGGTTTTTCATGTTCAGGTTATTTGAGAAGGGCGAGTCTTTGATTTAGATGTATGCGACCTAATCAGGATATTTCGTGAACATTTCCAACCAGTATTCTATTATCCAATATTCTTTTTGTTTCGACACACAAGTCCATCTTTCAAGAATTTTTGTCAAAGTTAGAATGTCAGCACATTCATATCATGTGTCATGTTAAATAATAGAGTATCAAAGACTGTATTATACTACATATAATGCACAAATGAATCTCTCTTCAAAATTTTCAGACTTACAAGAAATAAAGCATGATTTACAACACTTTAATGCACTCAATTTTCATAATTACAACAAAATAAGCATATGGTACAACAAAAATAAGCATGGTGTCATTTTCAGACCACTTTTCTATCAAACAACATTAATGCTATTAATTAATACACCCCTTCACCAATTAATACAAAATGTAAAGCACAATGCACAAGTATGTAAAGCGCGCCAGATTATGCATCAACAAGTGGCGCCATCCATGAGACCACGACTACGACAAGTTTCGTGTTCTCACATCACCGGAAAGCAACCATCGAGTTCAAAAGCCGGTATTCTTTCTTTATTTTCTGCTAGTACACGATGCGCAGATAAAAAAATAATATACGATATTAAATACACAACGCAAATCTAAAACCAAAAAGTACCATACGTACTGTTTTCTTTTCTTTGGTCCAATCAAGCAACAGTAAACTTGAATTGGATTTGCGTTGACCTTTCAAACGTTAAAGTGATTACAAGACAAGAATTCATTAATTCTTGTTTCTTTTGTTAATATATATAATCGAACGTATCTTTTAAGTCGATACATACGAATTTAAAAAAAAAAAAAAAAAAAAAAAAAAAAAAAAAAAAAAAAAAAGGATATCACAATATCTTTTAAATATTAAGAAGATTTTACATAAATCTTTTAAACATGGTAAACACGATTTTACCTATAGCCACGCGCTATGTCCGCATGATCAGACCTACTTTATCTTTTAACCGCGAATTAGTTCGCGCACATCTTTTAGACGCGCACAACGTAGTCACGATAAATCTACCCGCGTTCGGACATCTTCGCAATGGACATTCGCCATGAGCGCACGAACAAAAACCACGATGCTAGTCAATCGCCATGAGCGCACTGGACAAAAGCCGTGGTCATGTTATGTTCATCTGCGATCATCCACAAACGTTCGGGTCTATGCGGTCACAATATATCCATATGCGTCTGTGCGCGCGAAACTATTAGTCGCGGTCACGGTACTTCCATCCGCGCCATTGTTTATTATAATAATAATAAAAAAAATCACCTTAATCGTCATGCGGCACTGTTTTTATTATTAGCTACGTGCTACTTCTCTTATATAGTTTGAAGAACCTCACGATAGGTGTAATTCACACTACTACTTTTATTATGTGTTAATTATATATGCTATGTGCTATATCTTGCTTAGCGTTAATCCTTTACTTCATTCGATTTTATATGTTGCGATTCGCGGCATATACTTTTAATATTTGCATTAAGTGTTTTTCAGGATTTGAATAACTAAGTTAAATGCTCCTACACGAGTAGCACCATCCAACTTGGGGGGCTATCAGCGTATATACTACCATTGTTTCCGTACAAGTCACGTAGGCATATTTGGAAGCAGATCGTACGTAAGAGGTATTGCAAGCCCGGTACAAAGACGAATTTAAATATTCGCACCATCTTGCCGCAGGTGAGACGTTCTCTATCGGTTGTAAAGACGAATGTAATATTCGCACCTTGTCGCGCACAGCGCGCACAGAAGCACGTCTTCTGTCGCACCTTCTTGTCGCGCACAGCGCGCACCTCTGTCGCACACAGTGCACATCCTTGTTGCGCACAGCGCGCACTTCTGCCACAAAAGCACGTCTTCTGTTGCACCATGTTGCATCGCTACTGGTACAAAAGGTACGCCCTTACCCAGGATACAGCATGCGGAATCCACCTTCACCATTGTGAGACAATCACAATCGCAATCCCAGTGCGCACTATCGCATGTGGGATGCGTAGTATGATCCGTCCCATGTGCACACAAGTTGCGCACACATGGGTTATGTTGTCATGGTTGATTGGGCCTACGCGGCCATGAAAAGAACTTAAGTCTAGCCTAACATAGCCATGCACTATGTCACACTAGACTTGGGGGGCTTGTGGACGTATGGTCCGGACTGGATCCTACATGGGCAGGCCCGGCAGACAGCGGCCCACTCTACGCCTAAACCCTAATCCATGCCTTATAAATATAGGGCTGGGGTTCCATTCACAACAGAACATAACAGGTTATCCTAAACCTAATTCTCATATGCTCCGCGCATCAATACTAACTTGACCGTCGGAGGTGGATCCCGGGGCTACGGCCTCAGATCCACTCCTAACGGGTTCTCTTTGTTGACAGGTCTACTTAGGGCTTGAGAAGACGACTAACGGCCCAAGGAGAGTCGTTGAGTCAGTCCGCGCCAGATTATGCATCAACAAATACACTATTAAAAACACCCGTTCATTGAAAAATACAACATTTTAACCCCAAAGTACAATACAAGTAAGCTTCCACGCATGAATATTCCAAGGTCCCAATCGGTCGATCGGCTCCAAAACTCAGAACCGTTAAACTCTTACACAACATTGCCATTTAACTAACAACAAAATACAAAACAGTCTCTATCCTAAAATCACTGTCATCTCACGCCTCAAGTAGAGATCTTGAAGTAGTGGTCTTGTGTGCTTTGAAGAACAAAACAAGATAAGCATGTTTACAGTTCGTGTGTTTAAGCATAACAAAAATCATAGACGGGTCTCATCTATTGATTACATTGGTCATTCGGTTTTTGAAGAAATATACAAGAAATGTAGAACTGATTTCTTGTCAAAAGGAAAAGATAGGTGGGAAGAGTTTGTGGCTGCGTGAAAGTGGTGTGAAATTAGGGTAAGTTAAATTAGGGAGGTATTGTTATTGGACTTGAGCTAATTTCACTGCACACAAAGTAGGCTGCAATTCGTTGGACTCAAAAATATTTGTTGTGCTTGTAAAACCAAAAAAGAAATAATTTTGTTTTAGAAAATTTTAGTTAACTAACTTTAAACAAGGGAAGAATTTTTCTAAAATTTTTTTGTCTTAAGTTTGTTGTGTTAAAACTACATACATTGTTAAACGCGTCAAAAAGTTTTATGTTATAAATGATATGCATAAGTATGTGATCACACAATCTTTTAGTTATTTACAACTACCTGTTAATGTCGACTATCACGACCTCCTACATAGTCATGCAACCAATATCCGCCTCCTTATCACCGCAACAACGCGTTGACAATCCCATTACATTTTAACTACTTGCAATTATAAAAATGTCTTAACTAAATTTATTGTTATTTGTAAATTAATTGACAAAAAATATATATATATATATGACCGCATAATGTCACATTGCCAGAAAATATAGTCACAGGGTACCCGCAGCCGCATCGCGCGGGTACCCTGCTAGTGTTAAATAATAGAGTGTCAGACTGTATAAAACCTTACAATAATATACCCAAAGTTACAAATGTCAAAACAAAGATCTAAACCTTCTTGGTTTGCCTAGCTACATGAATTCTCAAGAAATCTGGATCGAGTGCTTGAATTGCGAAGTTAAAAACACCTCTTCAGTGCGCTCACTGAATCCCTTTTTTGTGTTTGTGAGTGAAACACATCATACCTCGTAATCTTCATGCCAAGTCCCATTAGCGATTTAAGGCCACTTGATCAGTTCAAGATCCATGATTCACGACTGGATTCTTTTTTTAAAATATGGTTGAATGCATAAATGTAGGACCTTTTTTCTACAATCCCATTGGCGGAATTCCTGTGTGTTCACAAAAAGGTGTTAGCGTGAATTTTAAAAAACCTCACACGATACACAGCTTGAAGGTGTGCTGATCAAGTTAATTACCGGAGGTTGGCATTGGCCTTCGCATTGGCATTGGCCTTTGCATTGGCGATGGCATTGGCATTGGTGTTTGCATTGGCATTGGCATTTGCATTTGCGTTGGCGATGGCATTGGCATTGGTGTAGGCTTTGGGGTTTGCATTGGTGGTCTCATTCCTTTGACCACTGGTCCATCAATGTCAATCACAACAGCATCAGATGTCAAAAATGTCTTTGCAACCGATGCTGCATGTTCTATACAACACCGCACTACCTTTGTTGGGTCTATAATACCAGCAGCCATTAGATCTTCATATTCGTTACTTGCAGCATTGTACCCGTATCTCACATCATCGTTGGACAATACCTAAATACAATAAAATGATGCAAAATATGATAAAGGATTCGTAAAAAATGTTGTGTGGTTTTTAAATAATTTTCCTATATATTTGGTAGCATGGTCCATAGAATAAACATACATCATGGAACTATATTTATAAGTCAATTTGTACGCCAGAAAGTGATAGCTATTACATAGGGATGGCATACCTTCTCTATAATAACGCTTCCGTTAACACCCGCATTTTTGGCTATCTGTCTTGCCGGATATTCCAAAGCTCGTTTAAATATTTCGGCTCCTATCTAAAATATAACATTAAAAAAGTCTATCGCTAACAATAATGACCGCCTAATATCAGTACATTATGGAATATGAATATGTAAATGTGGGATTACCTTTTGCTCTTCATTGTCCATAAGTTTTTTGATCTCGTTAACCTTCAAAGATAGTCTCAAAAGACAGCAACCACCACCAACTACAACTCCTTCCTCAATAGCAGCCTTTAGCATGCAAATGAAAACATAGAACCTTAAGAAGAGCAGCAACAATAAAGTCAACAGTTGACTATGAGTAAGTCAACCTACCTTGGTTGCATTTACAGCATCTTCCATCCTCAATTGTTTGTCCTTCAACTCAACTTGTGTTTGAGCTCCAACCTATTCATACGTTCAAAAAGCTCCAACATTTAGATTTCAAAAAAATTCCTCGAAATTTAAAAAATATAAACGTACCTTTATAATAGCAATTCCACCTGACAATCTTGCTATTCGCTCATTAAGAATTCTCTTTTGAAAATTTTCTTCAGTGTTCTGCAAGATAAACGGGTCAGAGTTCATAGTAAATAGAGTTGACTTTTAAGGTCAACCAATTGCAATAAGTGGATTAAGAGGTGCACCTCAACAAGCTTTTGGATTTGAGCGACTCTTTTCTTGACAGCTGCTTGAGTGCGGCCATCAGTAACTATTAATGTAGAGTATTTATCAATGACCACCTTACTTGCACTTCCAAGCATTTCCTCTCGGACCCTTTCAAGTGTCAAACCTGCATCCTCCCTAATCACAGTCCCTACAAAACAATATACTACTCAGTTCCCTACATTTAGCTATTTGCTGATTTAGTACAAGAAATACATTATTAAGGTTGACTACCTCCAGTCAAAATAGCAATGTCATCTAAGTAGTGGCTTTTACGCTCACCAAAGGCGGGAGCTTTTACAGCTGCAGCCTTTAGTATACCCTTGAGTTTATTCCTAATAACCGGAGCCAAAGCTTCTTTTTCAACATTCTCAGCAATTATCACAACCGGATAGTTCCCTTTGACTGCAAAGTCCAATACTTTATACATATCCTTTGGGTTTTTTATTATTTTGTCAACCAATAGCAGCTGCAATCAACAAAATTTACCCTTAAACTTTGAACTTTGAGATCGCTTTGAGTTTTCAGGTCAAGTCAAAACTTCGATTTTATTAATAATGTTGATAACACACTTCATACTTTTTGAAGTCAACATTAGTCCCTTTGGCTTCAAATGTCAAACTATACCTCTTTGAGTAAAATCAAGAAGTCTTACCTTGCAATCTTGAAATTCTGCTTTCATAGTTTTCCGATCGGTGAAATATTTAGAGAGATAACCACGATCAAACTGCATCCCCTCTACAATTTCTAGAGAAGTCTCAGCACTATTCCCTTTCTCAATGGTGATAAAACCATTCCGTCCTACTCGTTGCATAGCTTTGGAAATCATGTTTCCTACTTCATCGTCATTCCCTGCACTTATGGCAGCAACATCTGATAGCTCATGATCCTCAACCTACAAAGTAAAATCGATATTCGGCTGCCAAGTTTAGGCATTTTCAGATACGAATTCTTGTATTAGATATAAAAATTTGGAAATTTATATCTGAGTTATCACCTCTCTGGACATCAACTTGAGTTCTAATACTAGAGCATCTGCGGTTTTTTGAATCCCTCGTGATATCTGTATAGGATTCATGCCTGTTGCAATAACCTTCATAAAATCAAAATTTTTAGTTTTAGGATTATCTCAGATAGTCACTTTTTTTTTTTTTTTTTTTTAATTGGTAAGTTAGGATTATGGTATTTTTGTACCTTGACACCTTCGGCAATGAGTCCATGGGCAAGCATAATAGATGTAGTGGAGCCATCACCAGCTAAATCATTAGTTTTTGCACCAGCTTGTCTTACTAATTTCACGCCTACGTTTTCTAAAGGGTCCTCAAGCTGAATCTGAATAAACCATCAAAATACTAACTTTCCATCATTAAAGCCAATATTATTAACATTCAAATTAGTGATATACGTAAGCCTGAATTTCGTACAGCTGGCCCGGGACTCTAATATCCTTTTCCGGTAGCACAACTCAACAGAATGAATCTCACAGGGTAAAATTCATAAACACATGGAACACAACTCAACTAAAACCAAAATTATCGAAAAAGGTACATTTCTCATAGAAACAAACCTCTTTAAGAACAGTTTCACCGTCATTAACAATCTTAGGAGGACCATACTTATTTTGCAACACCACATTCCTACCCTTTGGACCCAATGTAACTCCAATAACTTCTGCTACCATTTTCACCCCTGCCTACACCCAAACTTCACAAAGTTACAGTAATTGCTAATAATATAATGGTAAAAACTAAACAAGTTTAATGAAACAACAGTAAAAACTGAGAGTTACTGACAAGAAGCTTGGCTGTAGTTGAACCATCATGATTAAAGTGAATTTCTGTAGCCATTGCAGTGATTGAGTTTAATGATTTCTTACATGATTTATAGACTCTTGGATTCATAAATGATGTTGGATTTGCAGCACATAGTGAGCAAACCATACTTCGTTGCTAAAAGAACCGAGAAATAAGGATAATGTGACAAATAAAATGAAAATTATCTGTTGTTAGTTGCTTTTGGCGCCATCCTCATGATTGGGTTTTCAAATGGGCCTTGAATTTCATAGTATCCATTTAGATAAGGCCCAACTAAATTTTGTCTACTTTTTTCATAAAGCCCAATTGAGTACCAAGCATATGCATATCATTGTAAGTTTCTTTTGTCCATTTATTTTAATATTTGACAAAATACTGATTTTAAGCATTTACCTGTAGGGTAAGTGCTTTTTCAAAGAATTTGCTCATTTGCATAAGTGCTTTTTCAAAGAATTTGCTCATTTGCATCAGTCGATGAAAAGTTTCTAGTTCCTTGCGTTAATCAATCAACTAACATTATGCATTTATACGGAACCACATAAGACGTAATTACATAAGCCATAAGGGGATATCCTTGAATGACATAACAAATTGCATACCCAAAACATGATTTGCGAATACACTAAGCATAGATACCATATTAAAATGTCTGTACCATTATACAACCAAAAAAGACAAAATACAGTCAATATCTTTTATATAATAAAAGAATTACATCATTTCAGAGTGTTTTTGACAAAACAATCTTAGTGGAAAAAAAATTGGACCAATAGGAGACATCGATTTTGCCACGTAGGCGAAATCAAGCAATATAATTGGTCAATAGAAAGTCAAAATTGAATTGATTTTGGTCAAACTTTAATAAATTTGGTGGAGAATTTGATTAAGGAAAAAAAATGCATAAAAATATAGGTGTCAAATTTATGAAAACAAAAACTTAAAAAAAAGAGGAAGTAATTAATAAAACTTTAGTGGTTGAACTTTAAATAAATTATGTAGAGCTAAGTGTAAAATTATAAGTTTTCATGTTTTCTAATAACTTTAGAAAAAACACAAATAACCCCTTACACTATGTACCTCTTATACTTTATAATATTAACTTTGTTTAAAATTACATGAGTATTAGTATTAATTTTTAGACTTAGAACTTTGGCTTATTCCTTATCTAGATGATAGTTTTTACTTTTTAGTAACCTTTTTTATAGTTTAATTTTTTTGTCATACACACAAACTTTTAGTAATTTTTTTTAATGTTTTATTGAAAACTTATACACTTAATATTTGTGTTTTTACTATAAACGCACTAAGCTATGATAAAAATAGTTGTGAGTTCACAGGTTTTTTACTAAGCTTCTCAAAAAAACTTATAGTTTTATCAAAAACTTATTGTGTTATGGTAATTGAATAAGCCAATAAGCACCTTTAATAAGCATAACCGAACACCCCTGTAGTTCTAATCTGAATTATTCTTATTTGATGTTATAATTAACTTTGTTGTTATCCTCACTATAATGCAACATGTAAGTGATTTTTGCAGTTTTGTGATCTTATCACACATGCTAAAGTGTAATACAATTTGTTGTATGCGTTTTTTAGAGGAGGATTAAGTATCAATACATGATTGTCATGGAACACTATGGGCATCAACCAACGGTCTATATGGATATCTTTTATACCTTGATGATTTAGGCCAATTGTAAAGAAAATTGCACTAAAGTGAAAGGTCGGTAAGGATTCGAACAATCCTAAAAGACTTACGAATGCACTCTATGTCATTTTTTTCATGCATTTATAATTTACTTATACAAGTAATTATAATTTCCTTATATAATTCGGTCTTAGAAAAAAATTATTTTTATACATTATACATAAACGTAAGATTAAATTTGAGTTATACCCATTACATTTATTATTATTATTATTTGCTTCTCTTTAGGCTATAGTGTAAACATCTATGGTAATTTGGTAATTTTATGATCAAACATGAGAAGTAAATAAAGCAAACTTATAAAAATACAATTTTCCAAACAAAAAAGTACGTTAGTAAACATGATATGATGGTTATTCATAATCAAGGGAATGAATCAATTTTCAAAGCTATCTAAATATGCTACATATTTTAACGAAAATATTAATAAAAGAAATACCGCAACACATCGTAAATTGATCACATGGGTTTGCAAAACTAAAAGCATATATCACTAACATCTCATGCAAGTCAAATATCATCATGTGATTTTGCTTGAATAATAAAATATAATTTTTAATCCAAAAGATTTTTCTAAAATAATAGGTATATTATAACATATATAAATATGATTTTGTATTTTTAGTCATTGAAACATGTTAGGTGATTTATTTCTTAATCGATAATAATACATAATCAAAACGAAATTTAAAAAACCATGTGCGTGCACAGGTATTATAAGTAGTATAGATAAGATACAATTAAAAATAGGATTAAAATTTTTAAATAATTATATTTAATAATATTTTATATAATAAAACAAAACCTCAAGTAGGGACTTTTTCATTACAAAAAACTAAACCATACCTTATTTAGTAATAATATTATTTAAAAAAAGATTATTTTCTTATTATGTAACATTTTATATTTATCCATAACACAAGTAGAAGATACATACAAAAAATATTTATAAGATGCAATTAACAATAGGATTAAAAGTTTTAAATAATTATCTTTAATAATAAAAAACTATAATTAAACATCATAAATCAAACAAAACAAAGATTAAATTATTTGTTTTTTAATAAATAAAAATATATGATTCAAAAAATTTAAAAAAAAAAACTCGCGCGTGCGCGGGCATTATAACTAGTTATAATGAAACGTGAATCCCACTATTTACTGCATCATAGGCAAGATAAGGTGTTTTGGAAGCACAATATAAACTCCACTTAGTCTTCAAGCTGCAACTGTGAATCAATTAGACCACGTTCTTAAACAATTACCAGAATCTTGACCAAATAAAGAAACAATGGACTATCAATTATGTATAACTTTGAATGCTGTTGTTTTGTTGCGATAACGCCTCACATAGAACTAAGAATACTTAGTTTCTTACATTACTAAAGACATGACTCAAAACCGGTTAATTAAAAAGCACCTCAGCTCACTAGATACATAACAAGATCAAACACCAAAAATGTCACTTCACTTAACTTGACCATACTTCCGCAACTAAAATTCCCTTGTCTTTCCCTACTTTTGACCTTTTTCTTTCAAAGCAAAAACTAGCTCCTCCTGCTCCTCAACGGCGCGTCTTAGAGCTTCATTTGTGAGACCAAAATTCTCGGCGACGACTTGAATTGTATGATTAGCCAATAAATCAACATAGTGATTATTTCTTTGACTCTTAATGATCTGTTTAAGCTCTCTCACCAATTCACTGTCTTCTTCTTCATCGCCGTCATCTTGTTTCTTTTTCGCCACTTTTCCTGCAAAACCAATTTGTTTAAACTTTTCGTTAATATTTTTAAGTTTGAGTTCTTGGTTTTTGATATACTTTCCAACTTCAGAAGTAACCCTTGCCACGTCATCAAACCCTAAATGAAGCTGTTATTTGAAAACCCGTAATGTTTACAGTCTGAGTGTGTTGTCCAAAATAAGAAGCATAATTCAACTCAGGTTTTGCCAAAGTTGCAATATTACAGCCTTCTTTTTTGTTCTCTTGCATTGCATCAACAAGCTCAGACATGTCATCCATTTTGATTGATTACAATTTTGGGATTAAAGGGTTTGATGGGGTGAAGGTTTCGGGTTGGGCATGATTAAGGAAAAGAAATAAGCATCAGGTCTGTCTTGATTTTTTCTCAATAAAGTTCATATTGCCTCATGTGATTTTGTCAGATTGTGTACAGGTACAATTGAATCAGGCATTTTGTACCTTGGTGAAATCATTTTTTCTGAATTGAGATCGGCTTCATAAGCTCCACATCGAATACCTCAGCGGCCCACTTTTCTCGAACTACGTATTGGACCCAGCTCAGAAGTTCCATCACCTCATCTTGCCCTCAGGTTCTCTAGATGCTTGTTCCAATTTAGTTTCAATCAACTTTCTTCCATCAATCTGTTTTTCTATCTCCATTTTCAGATCGGTAATTCCAGTTGGGAGTATTTATCAAAATGAGTTCTCTTATAATCCAAATGCTATCCATCTCCCATGTAAATTTTCACCTGTTAAGTAACATATTTCAGTGTCAGAAGAGTTAATCCAACCTGAACAGATTATTTGCTCTTTGTAAGAGATGTTTTATGTTTAACCTTTCATGAATTCTTGGCCGGAACCTTTGCTTTAGGACTAAACACCTCGTTTTCTGGTCAACATTTCATTAAGAAGTCCGGTTTTTTCACATAACCACAACCACCATTAGCTCTGAACATTCCATGCATTAACCATAGAAATCAGTCATCAACAATACTATCGTGTTATGTTAAGCCACCAGCAGTTATTACATCAGGATCATCAACTATCAAAGTTTGTAATATATACTAAAACAAAGTATCTTAATTTAATTAAAAGTAATATCAAAAGTTACTAAAACTTCAAACGGCGAAACCACATCCAAATACTATCTCTTGCTCAAAGCCAAAACCCCGAAAGAAAAAAAGATGCACATTGATTAATTATACATAATGTAAACAACACTACATTATGATGCATTCAACAATTTAAACTAAAATATTTCAGAATTAAAAGAGAACTTGGAAAGTGAGAATTTAGAAATCGTCCCTAATTACACATATTCTCCGTGTCATAACTACTCAACTTGAGGTATTTGGGTTTCAAAAATCAGGGATAACTGTAGTCGCTCTAATTCAATTTGGAATTTTTTTTGCCTATTCACAAATTACAAATATGCATTCTGTGATGTTTCTATTATAACCCCTTTATCTAAATTTTGGATACGATACCATTGTGATTTCAATCCAAATCCAAAACAAAACTTTAATAACAATGTACCTAAAGATATATCTACAAACATCGCCTTGGATCAGCCTTGGGGAAGGGTCAGTTCACGGTTTCTCCACCTATATGCACTTATGGAAATGACTATGGGGGTGTTTGGATTAACTTATTTTCCGGACTTATGGTCTTATTTCAATTGGGAAAATCTTATAAGCCTACTTTTTGTGGCTTATGAGCATATCAAGTTGAGATAATGGATCTAAATAAGCCATAAGCTTTTTCCAATTTTCATATAAGCTCCTAAGCCCGAATAATAAGCTAATCCAAACATCGCCTACATTTTTATAGATATAACAGCAATCAAAGTTGAGTACTAGTCTGGAAGAAGGTTACAAATTCTGAAGCATCATGATTGGTACTAGCCTTTAGAATCCAAAACTCTTAGAATGCTATGTGAAACAATCTGTCAAAGAAAATTGCGGTTAGAACGTATTAGAAAGTGTGTGTGTGTGTGTATAAAGTCTCATAACTCATATCTACAACAAGCGTCAGGATCATTTCTAAAAGAAATTATGGCTCGTTTCTAAATGCATATAAAGTCTGCACAAGCTTGAATACTTATAGTACCATATTCGCAAGATTTCCACATCAAAGTTAAACTCGATAGGCAAAAAGATTCTACCAAAAGAATAAAAATAGCATAAGTCATATCGATATTAACTTTCAGTATCATTTCTAGAAGAAAAGTCGACTCATTTCTTAAAGCAGAATAGGTCCACAACCTTAAATACCTCCTCAGTGCCAATTTGTATAAAAACAACGTCAAAGTTAAACTCGATAAGCAAAAAGTCCAAGCAAAGTTAAACTATATTAACTCGATAACCATCTAATTTTTTGAATAAATACTCAGGATTCATGAGACTTTATGCGTCAGAGATACACAATAGACGACTTTCAACCCGTTTGACCTATTTAACGTGTTGAAATGTAATTTTGGCCTAGATAAAAGTTGAGGGGCTAATGTTGTATTGTTTATATTTCAGGTTTGTTGCTTTGGTAGTTTTGGTGGTCTAAAGATGAGAAGAAACAGATGAAGGGGGCTTTGTGCTATTTTGGAAGTTGGTTGCTTATCTTGGACTTCTCACCTCACATCCTTGAGTGTGGTATAGCTGTATCTGGTGTTTGAGCCGTTTTCTTGTCCTCTTCTTGGTTTTCATCTTCTGCTGATGATCTATATATATCAGCTCTCCCTCTCCTTGAAGATCATCACAAAAACATTATTCATTCTCTTGTATTATTATTTTGTGTTCCTTGATTAAGATCAAGTATTCGTATAACTGTTTGAGAACAGTTTGGTTGTAAAACTCTTTATCATTAATCTGATTGGGCAATATTAAGTTTTCTTACATGGTATCAGAGCCAGGTTGCTCTGAAAAAAACGTTTTGAATAATTAAGGTTTGGGAAATTTGGGGCTTTTACGTTTTAAAGGTTCCAGAAGTTGATTAAGTTCCTTAATTGGAAGGGTTGGTAATTTGCTTGTTGATTGCAAGTGGTTCTGGTGATTTGCCCTAATTTTAAAAAATTAGGGTTTGGTGGATCTTGGTTGGTGGATCTGGGTTTGCCGTGTACATCTGCTATATCCCTAGACTAAGTGAATCTAGGGTGTAGTAGGTTTGATTCCGCTGCTGCTCTGCCTTGCGTTCACTGTAACACCTCTCACACCTTTACTTTTCTTGCATTTTTTTTCTTTTAGATTGACGGGGAGTAGGATTTGGGTTGCTGAAGTTGTGATTATTATGATTGGTGGTGTTGGTATTGATCTTGTGCTTGTCTTATCTTTGTTTAGTGGATAAAGCCCTTGACCTACCACTTTAGTGGCAAGGAAGCCTGGGAACTTCTTTCTTCCCTTCCTTTTTATGTGTTTAGCTTTGTTCAGCATTTACTCGTTTCATTATGTCTTTGCATAATACTACTCCACCTCCCTCTGTTCAGGCTTCTGATACAGAGGAAGATGATGTTGTGCCTGTTACTCTTATTAGCAAACTTGATATCAGTCACCCTCTACACTTGCATCCTAATGACTCTGCTACATTAACTGTTGTATCTATAAAATTAAAAGGAACTGAAAACTATAATGTGTGGTCTTGTGCTATGCTGTTAGCTCTTGAAGGCAAAAACAAAATTGGTTTTATAGATGGTTCTTGTAGGAGGTCTAATACTGATGAAGTACTTGGGAGACAATGGGACAGGGTAAATGCTATTGTTCTGGGTTGGATCTTAAACTCCATCTCTGAGGAACTGTTTCTTGGACAAATTTTTTCAAAAAAGGCTTCTGATGTCTGGACTGAGTTAAAAGAAACATTTGATAGAGTTGATGGGTCTGTTACCTTTAATTTACACCACAAAATCAACTCTTTGTCTCAAAATGGTACATCTATTGCTGAATATTTCAACAAGTTAAGCACTTTGTGGAAGCAATTTGATGCTCTTATTAAATTGCCTAGATGCACTTGTCATGCTGCTGATGATTTCAAGAAACATAACCAGTTAATGAAGTTAATGCAATTCCTTATGGGGCTTGATGATTCTTATATGCAAATTAGAAGCAACATTTTGTCTAGAGACCCATTGCCTGATGTTAAGGGGGCTTTTGCCATTATCTCTAGTGAGGAGTCTCACAGAGCTGTGGTTTCTGGGACTGGGGTTTCTCAAAGACCTCAGTCATCTGTCTTTCACTCTAATGTGCCTAATAGAGGTAGTACTCAGAGGCCCCAAACCTCTGGGAACTCTTTCAGGCTCAGTAATGCCCCCAGACCTAATACTAATTGGAACAATAGGGCTGCTGGTGGCTCTACTCTTGTTTGTGAAAATTGTGGGATAAATGGACACACTGAGGATAGATGTTTTAAGTTGATTGGGTACCCTCCTAATTTTGGGAAACGAAATGGTTACATTGGTACTAATTCTAATCAGGGTGTTCAAAACTTTAACAAAAAGTTTATAAAGAACAACAACTCTGTTGGTTCTAGCTCTCTTTTAAACCTTTCAGATGATCAGATTTCTAAACTCTTGTCTCTCATCAAAGACACTTCTGTCAATGATGACGAAAAGGGCAAAAATGTTTATGCCAACATGGCAGGTATTGTTTTTAACAACAGCAAGTTTTTTAACCAAAATTTTCATAGATTTTTTTGTAATAATAGTAAGACCAGGGCTGCTCTCATTGCTGCTGGTATTATTGTCGACTCTGGAGCTAATCAACATCTAACATACACTGATAAATTTTTGGTTAATGTTGTCGATATTTCCAAACTTGGAATCAAAGTCTCTCATCCTAATGGAACAGAGGCTTTAATTACCAAAGTTGGAAATATGATCCTAACCAAAAACTTAACCCTGTATGATGTGCTTGTGGTTCCAGAGTATTGTGTGAGTCTTATGTCTGTTCATAAGATTGCTAGAGATAGCAAATTTGTTGTGGCCTTTGATGAATCTAAATGCTATGTGTTATCTCAGGGTTTGAGGGATGTGAAACTTCTGGGGACTGGTAGACAGTCTGATGGTTTATATTTCTTTGATAAAACTGAAGGTAATTTACCCTCTAGAGACCAACCTTACCTTTTCTCTGGTTTGTCCAAACATTTGTGGCATTGCAGACTTGGTCATCCTTCTGACCAAGTCCTAAAAGTTCTAAACAAAGATCTTGATTTTAAATCCAATGATAATGTGCAGTTTTGTGAAATTTGTCAAAAGGCTAAACAAACCAGAGAACCCTTTCCCTTGAGTGAACACAAAACTTCTGCCCTTGCTGACCTTGTCCATCTTGATGTTTGGGGGCCCTATCGGGTTACCAGTAGAGAAGGATATAGGTATTTTTTGACCATTGTTGATGATTACACCAGGGCTGTTTGGGTTTACTTGCTTAAGACTAAAACTGAAGTGTTTGATTGTGTCTATATCTTCTTTAATTTGATCAAAAATCAATTCAAGAAAACCGTTAAAATTTTCAGAAGTGATAATGGTACCGAATTTGTGAATAAAAGGTTTAGTGAATTTTGTGTCACTCATGGAATAATACATCAGACCTCTTGTGCATATACCCCTCAGTAGAATGGGATTGTGGAACGGAAACATAGGCATCTGCTTAATGTGGCCAGATCCCTTCTGTTTCAGGGGGGAATTCCCTTAAATTTGTGGTCTGAATGTGTTCTCACTGCTTGTTATCTCATTAACAGGTTGCCCTCTTCAGTGCTAAATGGGAATTCTCCTTACAACATGGTTTTTAACAATAAATGTTCTTTAAAGCACCTAAGAACTTTTGGATGTTTGTGTTTTGCTACTGTCCTTAATAATAATGATAAGTTCAGTAGCAGATCTGAAAAATGTGTGTTGGTTGGCTATGCGTCTTTTAAAAAAGGTTATAAACTGTTTAGTCTTGAAAGGAAACAATTCTTGTACTCAAGAGATGTTGAATTCTTTGAGAATATGTTTCCCTTTAAGACTAACCCTGTGATTGAGACTTGTCAGGATCTGGATCATACAAACTTTTTCGATAAAGTTGTGTATGAGGATCCTGACATACCCCATGATGAGAAAAACATTAACAAAAAACCATCTTATGATGGAAACAAGTATGCTAACTCTCCTAGTGAAGGCAGAAACTCCTTTCTTGATGGCAGTCCAACAATTGACCTAGTTGAGGATGAGTTGGGGCATCCTCAGGGTTCCAATGGTTTTGCCCCTGAAAATGAGGTGTCAGCTACACTTGAGAATGATAATGCATTATCTGAGGGTACATCTCATAATAGTCCAATCACAGATCATCTTATGATCCCTCAAACTCAACCCACTAGAAGATCTGAAAGATCCTCTACTTTTCCAAACAAATATAATGACTTTGTGGTTGATTCTAAAGTAAAATATGGGCTTGAAAAATTTGTTAGCTATGCCAACCTCAGTTCTGAAAACTTTTGTTTTGTAACCAAGTTAAATAAACTTTCTGAACCAAAAAATCATTTAGAAGCTAGCAAATCTGAGCACTGGAAAGGGGCAATGAACACTGAAATGAACGCGTTATATGAAAATGATACTTTTGAGATTGTTGAATTACCTTGTGATAGAAAGGCCATTGGGTCCAAATGGGTGTTTAAGATTAAATATAAGTCTAGTGGTGAAATTGATAGATTTAAAGCTAGACTTGTGGTTCAGGGGTTCAATCAAAAGGAAGGGGTTGACTTTGATGAGACTTTCTCCCCTGTGGTCAAAATTGTTACTATTCGATGTGTTATTAATTTAGCTGTTCAACAATCTTGGCCCATTTTTCAATTGGATGTTAACAATGCCTTTTTATATGGTGACCTTGAGGAAACTGTTTACATGAAACTTCCTCCGGGTTATTTTGATGAAAATGACAAGAGAGTGTGCAGACTTAAAAAGTCTTTATATGGCTTGAAACAAGCTCCTAGACAGTGGAATGCAAAACTGACTAGCACTCTTCTTGAAAATGGTTTTGTGCAAAGTAAAAGTGATTACTCGCTGTTTACTAAAAATGAGTCTGGTGTGTTTATCGCTTTGCTTGTTTACATTGATGATATTATTATCACTGGAAATGATCTTGGTGCCATTGATGATGTCAAAAGGTATCTTAAGACCAAATTTCAGATAAAAGATTTAGGCAAACTCAAATATTTTCTTGGCATTGAAGTTATTGAAACTAAGAATGGGGTTTGTTTATCTCAAAGGAAATATTGCCTAGATTTATTATCTGAGTTTGGTCTCCTTGCTTGTAAACCTTCTGCTATTCCTTTAGAGCAAAGTGTGTACATCACCTCTGAGCCCACTGACACAGATCCCTTACTTGATAATATCACTGAGTATCAAAAACTCATTGGGAAACTGATTTACCTAACTCACACTAGGCCTGATATTTCTTATGCTGTACACTGCCTGAGCCAATTTATGCATTCCCCTTTAAAGTCTCACTTAAAAATTGCTTTAAAGGTGTTGAGGTATTTAAAAGGATCTCCAGGTATGGGTGTGCATATAACTAAGAATTCTGGGAATTCTTTGAATGCTTTTGTAGATGCAGATTGGGCTAAGTGTGTGGTTACAAGAAAATCTGTCACTGGATTCTGTGTTAGTCTCAATGGTTCTATGATTTCTTGGAAAAGCAAAAAACAAAACACCCT
The DNA here is from genome assembly GCA_030686995.1 of Artemisia argyi. Classification (NCBI taxonomy): domain Eukaryota; kingdom Viridiplantae; phylum Streptophyta; class Magnoliopsida; order Asterales; family Asteraceae; genus Artemisia; species Artemisia argyi. Next base: position 56,808,624 of record CM060697.1, on the reverse strand, counting down.
CTCAAAGTCTTCTGCAGAAGCTGAGTACAGAGCTTTAGCTTCTGTGACTTCTGAGATTGTTTGGATCCTTAAGATTCTTAGGGATCTTAACTGGGAACACTTTATGCCGGTAAAAGTTTTCTGTGACAGTCAAGCTGCAATTAAGATTGCTGCTAATCCAGTCTTCCATGAGAGGACTAAACATTTGGAGATTGATCTCCATTTTGTTAGAGAAAAGATCTTAACTGGTGTCATTGAAACTGCCAAAATTCATACTGCTGATCAAACGGCAGACATCTTTACAAAGGGTCTTGATAAATCTCAACATTTCAAAATGGTTTCAAAACTGGGTTTGATTGATGTCTTCCAGGCCAAAATTAAGGGGGGATGTTGAAATGTAATTTTGGCCTGGATAAAAGTTGAGGGGCTAATGTTGTATTGTTTATATTTCAGGTTTGTTGCTTTGGTAGTTTGGTGGTCTAAAGATGAGAAGAAACAGATGAAGGGGGCTTTGTGCTATTTTGGAAGTTGGTTGCTTATCTTGGACTTCTCACCTCACATCCTTGAGTGTGGTATAGCTGTATCTGGTGTTTGAGCCGTTTTCTTGTCCTCTTCTTGGTTTTCATCTTCTGCTGATGATCTATATATATCAGCTCTCCCTCTCCTTGAAGATCATCACAAAAACATTATTCATTCTCTTGTATTATTATTTTGTGTTCCTTGATTAAGATCAAGTATTCGTATAACTGTTTGAGAACAGTTTGGTTGTAAAACTCTTTATCATTAATCTGATTGGGCAATATTAAGTTTTCTTACATAACGTGTTAACGATAGTACACAATCTTCCCTATTTTTTAAGTTAATGGGTCAAAATTTCCAGTTATATGCTGCCAATAAAGAAGACAGGATCTACTGCTTATCTTGATCCTAATACTTCTCCTGGATTTAGGAGAATGATAAGCGAGAAAATGCATTACATCAAAACGAACCACCCGAAGAAAGCTCGTGAATAAAATCTTATGCCTAAAGGTGAGAAAAAGATGATAGATATTCCACAACTAACTCTTTATTAGATTGAGTTTCTTAAATAACCTCATCAGGATTCTACCAGAATCTCTGATTTTATCAAAAGCTAGTTCGGTTTCTCTCATTTAAACTCTATAAGTTACCTATCCATCGTTGGATCAAGAGCATATTAAAGAGTAAGAATCTTTGTTTCCAGAAGCCATGTATGAGGTGTAATGGTTAGAAATGCTAATTGCTCATCATAACGCAGACGATAAGGAACCTTAGTGTGAGCTATGAAAGTTGAAGTCCACTATATTCTTCCCACGCAAATAAAACGAGCAGGCAGAAAATGTTATGTTCATCATTGCCAACTAGAATATCCTTACTATTTCAACCATCTAAAGATACCTTTATATTCCTTTATAAGCATGTTCGTTGTGTACAGAGTAAGGGGGAAATAGCATAGTAACTAATTAACCGTATTCAGGAATAAATCAGCTACAATTTTACATTAAGAAAGTGTAAAGTAGCATACATGTACATGCCCGTAACAAGTAGTAAATATGTAAAGTCACCAATAATGGACTATAATCTTTCAGGTAACCCACCCTCTGTCCTCCACCGGTTTGTCCCATAACTAACATGGAGGAGGTAAATCGCACAAACCTCAGATAAGAGACATGGGCCGGGATTTGAACCCCTGACCTTTGCATTATGATAGCATGTTCCCCTGTTTGCTCTAGGTATCTAAGCTGAAATTACTACTCTGTCCATCTCAAGGTGCTAAATTTCCCTTCTTGAGATTTCAAACTTTACACCTTTTTCAATAAATTTTCTCCACGCAGCTTTTCGAAATATAAACTATATACGCAGCGTTTACACAACATCATTTCTACAAGCAATTTAGATCTACACACCCTTACAAAGGCAAGGGCGGTCCTATGAAGGGGCAGGGGAGGGTCCCGGGCCCCCCAAAATTTACGGCACCTAGTGTAAATATTATAGGTTTTAGAGGTAATTTAGTTGAGGTTACAAACAAATCTCCGATTCGGCACCCCCAAAATAAATTTGGCCCCTCTAAAAAAATGTTCTAGTTCCGCCACTGTACAAAGGCACAAGTACATAACTACTTTCCTACTTATAATGCAAATATTTTTACCCTCTATGTACTCTTCTGTTCTTTTTTTATATCAAATATTTACTCCACCGGGGAAAGGAACTTATAAAAACCAAATCCAATGTAGAGCAATAAATACCACATCTACGAAAGATAACAAGTGGATTCAAAAGTTTCACGTAGCAAGACATTAGTTAACTCCATGTTCGAAAACTATGCAAGTTGGTTATAAATGGTGACTGGATACCTTAGTAAACACATATCTCCACAGTAACAGAGCATGGATTTCATCAAGCAGAATTACACAAAAAATGTAGCACAAGAGTATTTTTTTTCAGATATCTAACTCAGATCAAATTCTATGTTACTATGCAGAACAGACAGGACAAGATCATATAGGAAATAGCCAATATAGTCATGAAAATTGAAAAAGAATCAAAAAGAGCAGCTAGATGAAATTGTTTACCCTTATACCTATTACCTAACCAGTGATATGCAATTATTGACAAGCAATGACATCCTTAGAGATAAATCTTTTCTGACCCATCCACAGTGATCATATGAGAAGTACTTAACTCTTAAGCGAAGAATTTAAACTCAGACGTCTAAGCTAACCTAAGCAATACTTAAGCACACCTAGTAGCATCATATGCGAACAGAAAACATACCAAACAAATAAGTACATTTTCATTCTGATATATAAACCTCATCCAAAAATTACAACGAAACAAGCTACATTTAATGAAAATATGGGCAACTTATGAAAAGACTATGGAGGTGTTTGGATTAACTTATGGCCTTATTTCAATTGGGAAAATCCTATAAGCCTACTTTTTGTGGCTTATGAGCATATCAAGTTGAGATAATGGATTTAAATAAGCCATAAGCTTTTTCCAATTTTCATATAAGCTCCTAAGCCCGAATAATAAGCTAATCCAAACATCGACTATATTTTTATAAATCTAACAGCAATTAAACAGAAAACCTGTTCCACAAAGTCATATACTGATTAGAATATTACCATTCGAATGTAAGGATTGTCACCTAAGCATGCATCGCAGACGATACTCCATACCATCGACTTCAACATACCCTGATATTCTATGTGCCATGAGTTTTGCAATGCAAGAAAAATGTCTTGTTAAAACATAACAATACCCGGATATGCATAATGAAGTAAAAAAATCCATTGGCACAAAGCTTAGATATTTGGACGTATAAGCACCAAAAAAATGTAAACTTCTACAATGACAGCCATGTCAAATAAATTTTTTTTATTTTCTGACGAATAACAACTAATAACCGCACAAATCAGGACCCCTTGAGTTGTGAACATCTAAATACTATCAAGAGTTGTATCATTTATTATGTTTGAATTCGCTTTTGAACAGATTTTCATAGTAAGTAAGACTGCATCATTGAAGGATGATTAAGTTCTGTAACCATCCGTATGATTTGATGATACATCTTTGAAGACACCTTTAACCCATTCCTTTATAGCTAGACTTTTAATGGACAAAATCTGGTACGTTTCTGAAATTGCAACTCAGATAAACTCATTCATAAGAAATCAGTCATCAAAAATCAAGTTAATTTTTATTTCTCAAAAATTTTAGATTTGGAGAAAATTTATTGCGGGTCAACTCAGACATCCTTTTACCAACAGGAAAAACTACACAGTTTGACATGGATCAAATTTTAACTCTTTACCTTACCCATCCAGTTTACCATATATATAAAATATTCAGTTTTCAGTATGAGTTCTACTTAGCTGTCAATAAAAATGGAGCAAAGAACTTTTACCATAAAAGAGATGTTTTACTCGAGGAAAGTGACTGTCATAGAGCCATAAAACATACCTAGGAACAAACATAGCACGATTTATTCCGCTCAAATGGCTCCACTGGCATAAGAAGCATCTTCCTTGATGGATCCTGAAGACAATACATCATTCTAAATAAAAACAAAAAAAGATTATGTCAAAAGGAAAAGAAAAGTATGATTGCCCACCTGCACAAATAGCAGTCACAATTTCTACAGGTAGGTGGTCATCCTTGTCAAAACTCAAGTTTCCAATCTCCTGCAAGAGAAAAATAAAGGACAGTCAAATAAGTTTGTACTGAAGGTGGAAATTTTGACCTATTTACTTATAACTATAGCACAGCGGGTT